>WIGM01000003.1:176459-253011 GCA_014235935.1 Colletotrichum musicola | reverse complement strand
GGCTGCAGCTGCCCACGATTTCCTCCCGCATCCCCAAGGTCCGCCTCTGCCAACACAGATTTCGCTCGACGAATTCCGCGCCCAAAAGAGAAACAGAGACGAGACTATTAGAAAACGTTTCGCTCTTCGTGAGTCCGAAAAGACAAAGATGAAATGACCCAGAAAAGTCGCCGTGCGTAAGGGCGCATCCCCGCAGGGATGTATGCCCTGCCAACTCCATCAAACGCCCTGCCCTTTGTTCCGCTCATAATGTTCCCATTCCCAAGCGCGAGAGAGGCAACGATTCGTCCATCAATCACCTCTCATCTGCGCGTCTTGTTTTTTTCTTTGTTGTTCTTTTGTTGGTTTATCTCGACGAGGAAGGGATTACATCCGCGAAGGCACGTTGAGGACATTGTGGCCCATGGGACCGACCTCGACGGCCTTTGGTGTTTCGATGCCGTGCTTGAGGTCGTAGCGGTAGGTGGGCGGGTTGCCAATGTCTTTGAGCGCCCTCTTGACTCTTTGGCGCATGGAGCGCTTCGTCTTCGCGGGGGCTGCTACCGTCTCGGGGGAGGTCTCCTTCTCGAAGGAGCAGATGGTCGAGGTCTCGGAGAATGATTCTCTGCCCATGGTTGCGGTGGTGGTGGTGGTGGTGTTTGTAAGGGGGGTGGTGAGAGCGATAGTTGCGATTGTGGATGATAAGTTTGTTTTGGTGTTCGTAGAACCAAGAGCGGTGATGAGTGATTTTGTACGTGTGTATAGAAAGGTTGTTTGATTGCTGACGCAGGCCAAGAAGAACAAGAAGCGATCCGGCCTCTTTATATGTCCCTAGACTCCAACCCAGCGATGCACCGCCCCCAGCCCAATGTCACCCGTTATACTGTGTCTCTCTCCCGAATTGGGAATCCGGCTTTCGAACCAGTGGAACGGCGCGTCGCCAGACGGGCGCAGGACCATGCATGGTCGCTCCATGCAAAAGCTGCCAACTTACTTCCCCCCCACCCACCATCCATCCCTTTCTCTCCCCATCCCATGTTCTCACAGGAGACGCAAGACAGAGAGAATCGGAAAGCACCCACGACATCCACCACCCCCCTGTCACCCCTCCCCCGCTTTCTTCCTTGTGGCCAATCATTACGACGGAAAAGACAAGAGGGCTGCCCCACCCATTGCGTAGTGTCCAGACGTGGAATTGGGGGAGGGAAAAAAGCTTGTGAGCTTATCCTTTTGGAGTGACGCCGGTTCGTCGATTCCAAAGCGTCCCCTTCCTTCGATTCATCCCAGCAACCTACCGTGGTAGGTACTTCGGCCGTGACTCACTTACCTGACGGCAGGGTTCATCCATTGATGCGTTCAACGCTCTCTCCGCATGCATCGCCACGCCTGCGTCTCGTGGCGGCAGGGCGGCAGTTGGAGACAATGGACGGGTTAGCAACCGCCTACGGATACAACCTTCGCTTTCGCAATTAACCGCTATCGAAAGCCACGGCTCAGCCTCCGGCTTGCCAAGGCCTGCCTCGTCGTGATACTATCGAAGTTTGGTAATCAACAACAACACAACAAACAAGCCTGGACGATGACAACGACAGCAAAAACGTACACTCCCCACGCAATCGCCTTACGACAGTCCAATTCCTCGAAGGATTAGGACCCTTGGAGGATGGGTCCCAAAGGCAACGCGGCCGTTCGGCTCCCGGCACGGCGCAAGAGGAAGGATAATAGGGCTCAGATTAAGCTCTATGGTTTGCCGCCAGGTAAACCCACGTTCACCCACCCACATCCACACAAGAGAAAAAAAGGTTTGGTTTGTCACGTAGGCAACTACACTAAGAGGCGTAGTCTGACATGTGGACATCGGATGCGGCAACCGTCATGGGGTGTGGAGAAGACCAACGTACTACACGCCGGCGTTGCTACCGAACCAAAACCCCCTTTGTGGTTTTCTATTTCATAAGCATGGGTATGGTCCGGCCTGAGTCACTAACGATCAAAGTTTGCGCGGTACCATTCCAGCGTGTTGGTTGGCGTTGATTGACGGAACCGTGCGGCCAGGGTTGCCAGAGTCCTGGGTTTGAGTGACAGCAAGGCAGGGGGGGGGTCGTGCGTGATGTTCGAGGAATCGAAAACCCCTGCCAAGATGACTCTTACTGCCTGATTTTCCCACGACGCGCATCACGAACCGTCATCCTAACAGGGGGAATATTACTGCACGGTACTTGTAAGAATCTCACCTTGGTGCAGTTCGTTTAGGACCAAGGGTCCACGGATGAGCCATCGGCCCCACCAACCATGATTCCAGTGTCTGTCATGATGAGCCATACGCAAGCGGTGGGTCCAACGCAGACGTCGTCCTCCGCGCGGCAGCGGATTCCGAACCCCCCGCCCCCCCGGGCCTAAGAGAAAAGCTTGTCACCGACAACCGTCGCCGGCCCACGCAAGCACGCCCCGATCTCTCGGCGATTCCCTACCGGCTTCGCTTTCCCCGAATAATACTGCACCAGCCGCTAGCTTGTCGTGAAACCCGTGCCTCCTCTGCAGCATCATCAACAAGAGTGGAGAAGGGTGTTGATACTCTGCTTACATGTCCTCCAGGCTTCCGCGACGATGAGGCAGGTCCTACGGTGACATTCCTCAACCACTTGCAGTTTCTGCCTAGCGAAGCCCCGGTGCTTGATGCAATGACCCCTTTTTCATGGATTTGGTGCCTTCCTCTCTCTCGCCCGGAATGGTGTCACGGCGCAGGTGCGAGCGAGGTACTTGCTCCGTACGCTTCCATATATATCGTACGGTCACGTCAAGTACCAGCGACTCAAGTCTTGATTCTTTTGACCACCGGCTGCGTGGCTCGATTGGGCAGGCGTAGCTGACCATTGCCTTTGATTCACCCAGGGACCTTCCGCTACAGTGGCCGGAGGCAGGCACCGGCCAATCTTCGAGGCAGTGACAACACAAAGCATGAATTGCCAAGGGGAACACATCCTCCCTCGACCTCAAGAGAGAACCATGATCCGTGCAGTGCGCGCTCTCCTATAGTTCGTAGACCTTCGCACTGGCGCAAACCCCTCTCGTCGATGGCAGCATGTCCTGGACGTAGGCCGCGTCACTTGCACGGGAAACCAACAGCTAGACTTGAACCTCGAGTTTATCCCTTTGGGCCCGATCCAGAGCTAAGCCCAGGGGAGGGACCAGATGCTCGCCTCCTGGGAGCCTGCTGGTCCTCTCCTCGAGGGATGTATAGACAAGACGACATACCCGGTTCCCCGTTTGGACGCCAGGAGGCCTCTCGCTGGTATCGTCCTCCATGTCACCGTCTCGATTAAGCAGGGGAGCTTGTGCTCGGTCGGCAGGTTCAACAGATTCAACAGCAGTCAAGGACCGGGAGGTTTCTCAGACAGGCTCGAGGGTAAACAGTATCACCCCAGGCTCCAGAGTTTCTCTGGCTGGTATAACCCCCTATGTCATTGTGTCAGTGCCATCGTCTCGATCAAGACGGGGAGAGCCTGTGATCATTCAGCAGATTCAACAGTAGACAAGGACCGGGAGGTTTCTCACGGACAGCCCCGAGCCCAAGGGTGAAGAGTGTCACCACAAGCTCCAGAGTGGCAGTTTAAATGCAAGCCTCTCCCAGGTCATAACGCTTTATTATCGTAGAGGGTGCTGCATATCCTATCTAACCCGACACCTTGTCACGTCCGCTCCCAAAGTCTCGTCGAACTCCAATCCAGTAGGCATGTCTCGTCTCGCTGGTATGTCCTTGGATTGAGGTCATTAGGTCTCGGTTGCTTCTCCATCGGCCTTTTCGTGGCCGTCGCCCTCGCCTCCCTCTGGCTCCTCTTTCCACACGCCCCCCTTAAGCATGGTACAGGCTGCCTTCATAGCGTCCCTCCTCTGCTTGCACCCAATCTTCTCGCACAACGTCGAAGTGACCGTCATGTTCAATCCCGGTTGCGCATAGGGATCCCCGCTCTCCCACTGTTTCATCTCGCGCCAAGCGTCGTCGAGGAGAAGGTTCGCGTGATGAGAGGCGTCCTCGTCATCGCTTCCACCCATGTGTGCCCGCACCTTGGTACGAAGAAAGAAGACACCGTGCCTAACGGTGTTCTCAGCAGCGCATACTCCCAACTCCATCACTTCGGGTCTTGACATGGCGCGGCCTGACGGGGACCTGTAGCGCATGTAACCCTGATTCGCTAGGTACGCCAGGGCAGCTATACCTGCAAGATCCTGGGGGGAGAGCTTGCGGATGTAGTCGATCTGACGGGCTCGCGTATCCTCCCTGTTGAACTCGTGCACCTCCCGGAGGGCAAAGTGCCAGCCGTCAGGAGGCGGGGCGTCGCGAAGCATGATCTCTTGATGGATCAGAGACTTGACTGCAGGGTCGCGTTTCGGCACAACGCCGTCACTGTAGCGAATGGAGTGCGTCTCTAGGTCGGCCATCTCCGAGCACTGCCATAGAGCGCGTGTTAGGTTGGCCCGTACGATCTCCATCTCGTCTTGCGACAGGTCTTGCAGGTTGTAGTCGTCTCGAAAGGCAATGTACGCGCTGTCTATGACCTCCTCGATATGGCGCTCCCGAGTCTCCAACTCGCGAATGATGTCGAACGTGTCTCTGGGGAGGACCTCTCGCTCACGCGTGTCTGATGAGAGAACGTGACAGCATGGCGGGCAGGGATGTCGGCTGATGTTGGCCTTGGTGACCGAATGCTCGTAAACGTCCAACAGCTCCCGGTTTGTCTTGCAAGTCGCACGCAGTGATTGGATCTCTGCGAAGCCCGCGCGCGAGGCAATAAGCAGAAGAAGATATCCCGGTAACAGGGACATGGTAGTAGCGGATTCGAGAGTGAATAAGGTCTGGAGAAGATGAAGATCTATAGGAATCGTGTTTGTGATGGTATTCAAAGCCGAATAAACAAGTGCCGTGGAGGAGGTAAAACGATGGATTTGAGTGATTCAGTGACGGGATCGTTTTAACAGAGCTAGATGTTGCTGCTTCGTTGATTGAGATAGGAAGTGGCGCTGAGGCGTGCGGCACTTGTCTGTGTTATCGGGAGGGTAGGAGACCCGTGGACGTGGAAACAGCCACTAAGTCTAGGGTCTTGAGGAACTCGCAGGCGCCACGAACGGTAATCTGAAAGTTAAGACGAGCTGAGCGTTGTGTGATGTGGTGCAGGCGCGTTGCGAACCCGAGAGTCTTTCAATGCCCGGGAAACTGCCCATCAGGGTTCTCAAGTGAATGACGATGAAGCTGCTTGCCCCGCTCCAGGGTCTTGCGCAACATCAAAAAAAGTGGTCAGAATGGCCACAGAGGTTCTCACGAGCCATTATTGATGTGTCACGCGAGGGGTAGAACGCGGTCGCGGTTTGTCATTGGGATGAAAGTAGTGGGCTGATTCACTGCCAGGTGAAGGTTATCGCGGGGTTGATGGTTGACGGTTGACTTGCTCATACAAGAGACGCGGCAAAGCGATCTCGACTGCATCCCATAGCTTGAGAATCAGTCTCTGTAAGACCCAAGTCCCTTTGTCGCATTTGTTTGATGTCGCTTGACAGCCCAGGGCTTCGCCTGCGACTGGCACCAGGAAGAGGATCGCGGCTTCACAGTGTTCTCCCATCAAGGAAGGAGACCCCGCTGACGGATGCCTCCTTCTTCAACCGTGCCTCTTCCCGCATCGTTCCCAACACTGTGAAGTCGATTGACAAGCCATGCGATGCACGTAAGCTCTGGGCCACGCATTCAAGTTCACCAGGACGGCAAGGCGAGAACTTAACGGCCTGCTTGTTGGTGCTGCCATATACCTCTCAACATACTAGTCGTACAAGTCCCTCCGCATTACAGGACTCTCTCGGGTGCTACTCTCGCTTTGAGCAGTCAGTCCCGGTCCGTGGATTGGGCCTGGGCCCTTCGGCAATGCTTCCGTGGTGCCGGCGGAGGTCTCGCTGCGCTGCGCTGCAATCCACGCTAGCATTGAATCAATCCCAAACGCCGAATATGCAGTATCCATTACCAGTGAGTCCGCCGCCAGTTTTCCCACCGTGCCCATAAGTTGCAACCGCAAATTTTCGGTAACAAGAAAAAAGGAAATTGGGTGAAATCCGAATGCAAAACCTCTCGGGAGTTAGTCCTTCTTCTTGGAGTCAGCGAGGCCCGACCGCCCCTTCATCTCGACCTTCTTCTGGCCGAGGTCCACCATCTTGGGGACGAGCTTCTTCCGGTCGTCGAGGTCGATGATGTCGTCGGCCCCTCCAATGCTCACGCTGTTGACCAAAATGTTGGGCACGGTTTTGCGTCCGGTTTTCTCGCCCAGGAACGCTTGCAGTTGGGGGCCGAGAGGGTGCTTGTCAAGCTCGACGACGAAGGGGGCGGGCTCGATCGAGTACTTCTCGAGCAGCAGGGCCTTTGCTTTCTTGGAGTACGGGCAGTACGTCTTCGAGAAGATGATGACTGTGTTCGGGGTCAGTATGCGCGACTTCTTTTTTCGCAATAATCAACGTACCCGGCGACTTCTTCAGAATGGAGTTGAGCTCGACCTCGACGGCATGCTCCTCATCCGTCTCTTCCTTTTCCTCCTTTGTCTTTTCCTTGGCAACCTCGTTGTCCTTGCCAGCTGGTTTCTTCTCCTTCTTGTCCTGGCCGGCGGCCGAGTTTCCCTTGCCGACGACCTCGCTCGGCGCATCGGGCTTCAAAGGCGACTTCTTGTTCGCGAGCTCCTTGGCCTTGTCCTCGGCGGCCTTCAGCCGTCCCGCCATCTCCTTGGCCAGCTTCTCATCGTCGGCATCCACGTCACCGTCGGCATCCTTATCGACGGGGATGTGCCCGGCAGCCTTGCCGCTATTCTGGTCTAGCACCGCTTGGCCTGGCGGCTTTTTGTTCAGTCCGTTGACGGTCTTGTGGTAGAAGTCCTGAATCGTGCGCTCATCTTTGACTTCGTTCGATCGCAGGGACGATGTGTAAAAGAGGACGAAAACGACGCCGATCAGCACACCGATCAATAGGGTGCGTAGTTGCCTTGGCGAAGGCATCGCGGGGGTTGTCGCAGGGCTCGGCCGGTGGGACGGTCCGTAAGGGGGGTCCGCGGCGTCCGCAACGAATGTTCGGAAGCGTGCTGCAAAAGCTCGGGGCGGTGTCTTTGTTGTTTATCGGGTGGTTTAGGGCGGCGATTGTGTCGACTCGGTTGCGGGCAGGGCAGTCGAGATGTGCAACAATGGGAAGGGCGTCAGGAGATGTCGCCTCGTAAATGCTACGGTAGCAGGCAAGCGACAGGTAACTTGGAAGCAGGGATGTGGTCTCGACAAGTTGCTGTCTCCCTGCGGCTCTGGCACGCAAAAGGAGGAGCCCAAGCGTTCCGGAGCTTCCCCAGCAGTCGGGTGCTTTGAATGTTTCGAGTGAGCGGACGGGGATTAGTAAGGTCGAGCAGGATTTCCGAGACGAATTCGAAATGCGACAGACGCCGCAAGCCGTGGCAGTGACGGTAAAGTTGTGATCGTGGGTGCAGAATAGGGGCAATGGCTGCGGCGTGCCTAGTAAGCGTCGAGGCTCGTCGTGTGGTTGAGTCGTGGAGCGTTCGAAAGGAGACGGAGGGCATGCGAGGCAGGCGTCGACGAGCTAGAACTGGAACTGGAAGTGGGATCGACAGCTGGTTCCCGTGACCGACCACTTCGTTTCTGGGCGATTGCAGGGATTGCGTTGAGCAGCTTGCTTCACGTTGGCGGAGGTCAGGTTCGCTTCGACTCGCTTCACGGCCACTGGGCGGGAATGCTGCTTCCTCAGCTGGAGCTGATTGGGAGCCTTCCTGCCAAATACGTATACTTTGCATGCCTATCCTCAATCCTCAATGCTGCGCCGAGATTTAAGTGCCTCTGCTCTGTGGTCCGTAGGGGAAGGTACTCTACCTGCTGCACCTCGCCGATGAGGGAACCCGAGTTAAGGTACTTGGGTACATATTAAGGTAAGCTGTGGTGGGGTCTCCTCCCAGGTTCATGAACCAATAAGAGGAGGTGATAGTTACAGTGCACAGATTAAAAAGTGCGGTACATGACCACCAAATTGTCCGCTGGAAAACCGTGTGCCACTTTTTTGTCACACGGCTCACTAGATCGCCTTCCCTGACACACCACCGCAACTCAGTCTCTGTGCGCAAAGGAAACAACACGGGACGGCTTGACACGACTCGAAACGAAACAGACCTCGCCTTCGCCGCAGCCGTCTTTGCAAATTCCGACGCAGGGATTTCATTTTCTTCAAGGAGTCAAGTCGGTTGAAAATTCTCTGTCGACCCAGAACGATCAGCGCCCATGTATCACCAAGGGCGGCTTCTGACCCGCTCGCGTTTCCGCAGCTGCTTCGGCGGAGAAATGCATCGGCAAGTCGACGAGACAGCCATTGTCTCCAGGAGCCATTGAGCGAATTTTCCGTTATTCGGTATGCGCAGGGATAGCACAGCCCGACTGACACAGACGTCTCCGACAGGCTTCTCATGCTCCACGAGCATCGGCAAGCCTGATACATGGAATTGCAACAACAGCAGCTCGACGGTCACAATGACGAACATTTGAAGGGTCCAGCTAATCTGTTCGATACTAACTTCACGCTTCAATTGACGCAAGAGCCATGCGACATATCGAGGATCGTCTCAACGCGATGGCGAAAGATATGGCATTCTCCAAATTTCTAAAAATACCGACCAGCCAGCCCTATGGTACCATCCCGCTCGCATCTCCCGCCCGAGTCCCGCGGCGACGCTTTGTCTATCCGTTCGAACGTCCGTCCCTCATTATCACCCGCTTAGTCATGAACTCAAATACCACCCGCCATTCCTGTCGACAATCCGCAAGTCGGAGCCGGTGTGTTCAACGTCGGCGATGCCCGTCAAGATGGCCGGAGCCATGAGCGTGCAAAAGCCGCATCGCGGCGTCGAGATGATGGCTATCGAGACCTGTTGCCGCCGCTGCTCCCAAACTGCCCCCTTCATGTGCCATCGCCAACTGTACTCGTCCATCCAGGCCTCCTTGAGGCATCCCCGGCGCCGTTGTCCGTATCGTCGGCTGGAATTTTCCTTCTTCGGGTGATTGGTGTGGTGGCTTGTCTGCCGGCAACTCCCTGACCAGTGGCGCGGCCTCCTCCATGGCCTTTATCGCAACCGCCTCTGCTCTTTTGGCCAGCAGCGAGTGCTCGTGGCTGATGTGCGCGTGTGTTGCAACCCGATTCCTGTGTCGCTCAAGGTGATTATGAAACGACGGTGCGGCGGACGTGGGTACGGAGGCAAGCAGGAGCATTGCAAGATATGTCGTGGGCTTCATTATCACCGGTGGGTGGCTGGCCCCTGGCTGTCGATTTGAGTGGCTGTTGGCTGGTGGCAGTCGTTCTCAGGACTTGCAAACTGGAAATTGCCGGTAATGGAATGGGCTCTCGTTCTAGGGTTAAGCCTTGAATGTGAAGTCTCGTGGGTCTAGAACAAGATGGCGTTTGAACGGTTTATATCCCAATGCCAACACGTTCTCGGAAGCCCACAACGGTCCCAGACATTATGACGAAATAATACCCGAAACGTCATGTTCAACGGCCGAACATTGGCAACGGTCACGCCGACGTCAAACGATAAAAACCAGCCGCCGGTTGGAATGTGGTGCCCATGGAAGGAGGGCGACGAGGATTCAGACCCTGTGTTGCATTGCCCGACCTGGAAGCCTTTTAAGGGTCCTGCTGTCTGAGTCAACCTCCCAACCACTTCGCTCACCACACCACACTGCTCACAGATGGCCAGTTAAAAGCCTCTTCGGCCCCCCGAAGCCAAGAGATTCGAACCTCAACCGGCGCTTCATGAGGTCTCACAGCGCTGCCCGATGTCAGCTTTGAGGACGACGAGTGTCGATCACACCACTTCAAACGCCAGTGCCTGCGCAAAGGGCGGATATGGAGTTCGACATGGACTTTCCACAACCGTACACGCCTTGACAGCTCTTTTCGAGGCCAAGACATGCGGAGAAGAGCCCGAAAGCCTTGCAAATACTGCCAAAGATAGAACTGATCTTGCCTTCGCGTTTCGGTCCTGCGGCTACGGCGTTGTCTGCCTAATTTTGCACAGGGGGGGTTCGCATCACAACAGCGATTAGATAAGGGACTTGCCTATTCAGGCCGTCATGCCGCCTCTGACTGGCACGACTGAATTCCCCCTCACGCTCTCTCTCGCTTGATTGCTAATAGCTACTGAGCCCTCATCCTCTCCGTCCCGCTCTCCTCCCCTTTCTTCCCCCTATATCTTCTTCATCGTACTATTCTTTCTTCCAGATGCGAATTCCCTCCTGCTTCGATGCTAGGCTGCTTCTGAATAGGCTCAGGGTCTTTCCGAGACACTCCTCGACACTGACAACTCTGGTGCAGAAAACCACCCCCCCTCCCCCAGCCCCCCGCAGACATTTCACTTACACGCCTCCTGCCTCCAGGCCACCGCCCCTTTCTGTCCAGACCGCCCACCAGACTCCGGACCGCGCCCTGTAATCCCGAAACACGGTGTCGTCGACTGACGAAAAGATCTACGAGGGCCTGGATCCGAGGCATTGATCGACTACGAGAACAATAGCAGCCGCGTCTCTCCACTTACGAACCCCCGTGCCACCCACAACGATCGACATCACCGCCAGGTCATGTCTCACCCCGAAGCCCAGACCGGGCCCGTCTTCCCCCTCGAGGGGGGCTGCGCCTGCGGCAACATCCGGTACTCCCTCAAGGCCGCACCCTTCGTCGTCCACTGCTGCCACTGCAAGTGCTGCCAGCGCGAGACAGGCACCGCCTACGCCCTAAACGCCCTCGTCGAGGGCGACGACGTGACCCTCCTTCCCAGCGCGCCGGTATCCGCCTCGCCTCTTCGGGCCATAGCCACATTCCCCCCGTCCGCCTTCGACGACTGGACGCCCCGGCAGTCCGGTCCAGACAGCGACAGCAACACGACTAACGGCAACAGCCGCGCCCACGGGGCCGCCAGCGACGAGGAGACCCAGGAGGAGACTGCTGACGGGCGAATCCCCGCGCCCGTCCTGCTCCCTGTGCCTGCCGAGTCGGGCGAGCCCCAGCTCATCGCGCGATGCCCCGTCTGCATGACCCCCGTCTGGAGCAACTACAACGGTTCTGGGCCGCTCCTCAAATTCCTCAGGGTCGGCACCCTCGACTCGCCCGCCCTCCTCGGTGGGCCGGACGTCCACATCTTCGTCCGGAGCAAGCAGCCCTCGGTGGATCTTCCCGACGGCAAGCCCCGGTTCGACGGGTTCTACCCCCAGAAGGAGGGCGTCTGGCGCCCCGAGGGCCTAGCGCGGCGGGAGAAGCTTGTCGCCCGCATCGTGGAGTGGAGCAACAAGCAGGCTGGCGTGGCCCGTTAGAGAGAGAGGATGGCCGGGGCTTTCTCCGCGAGGGAGGAAAGGGACGCGCTTGAGGGATTTTCTGTGTTCTGTGGTGGATGTTTCCTTCTCGTGGTGGTTGCGCTTGATCACAATGTCGTCTATTTTTGGCAGGCGCGCGGGTTTTCTCAGTTGAGGACACTTTCCTGATGGTCGTACGATGTATTACTCGACCTAGCTTGCAGATTCAACCGACCTAGTTTCTTGTCTGACCTCTCCCCCTGTTGCTGATTCGAGGAATAGCCTTCCCTTCCGCGGTCTACTCGGCAAGACGGTGAACTTGTTGATTGAACTTTTCTAAGAAGGCTGGGCCACACCAGCCCCTCTCCACGGGTTCCTCCGAGTACTCACGTTAGGCCCCCCGATCATACGATGGCTTCATACGGACCTTCCCGTTAGTCTTTTCTTCCAGAGTGCTAGATTCAAGGGGTTGATTCATTACATCGCTCAAGACCAGGCTGTGTGGACGCCATGAGAGCTGTTGGGAGACCATCAGCTGATGTGACCCCTTGACGAACGACAAGATCTCATAATCCCTCTCTGTTATGGACACTTCTCTGCTTTTGCTCACGCAGTAAGGACGTACCAGGAGGTATGGCTCCTGGAGTGAATCGAGTTTACGATTAGGATAGCAACAGGCGGTCAAGATCTGGTAGACATGGCTCTACCGGCGACTATTCCTCTCCCGTCTTTGACCAGACCCGAGCAAATATGTCTTCTTCACACCGACCGGCCATGAGTCCTGGTGAGCGAACCCAACTTCAGGTGTGCCTAGTTGTTCTCATCAATTTCTACACCCTTACACAAGATCTTGAGCAATGCTGAAGCAGAATTCCGGGGGGTCCAGAGCTGTTCTTCTGGTCAGGAGCACAAAGTCCTATCTTCATTCTGTCATAGAGCTGGAGATGGCTGCTCTTGGAAGCAGCAGCATCAATGACCAGATCCGAGAGACTCAATCTTCGTGTCAATTGAATGTTGCAGAGCGCAGCAACATAGCGGCAGCGGAATACGCAGGGACGATGATGCCGAGCGTTCAAGTAGACGCGCCCTCGCTGCCTCGCTGTTCTCCAAATGGAAACCAGATGCCTTTCGAACATGGTCCCTTTTTGCGGCCCAATCTGTCCCCCAAACACCACAGCCGACCTCTCTTCATTCGGGCAAAATCAAGTCCTCCGAATAAAGCTCTTGTGGCTTGCTTGTGCCATCAAAGATCTGACTAGAGCCAGAGTCACATGGGAGCTGGCTGTACGATGCTCCTGTGTAAAAAGGCCAACGACTAGGCATCAATTCCTCGGCAAGTCACTCTTACAAGATTTGACGTCGTGGTGGTATTGCGCTGTCTGCTTTGGTAGGGAGTACCTGAGAACATTATCTGGTGTGTTTTTATAGTTGACCTGTTGGAAAACTGTCAAATCGGGACAAGTTTCCATTCAGCTCCTTGTTGAATTGACCGCCCCGAACCGAATAAAACTAACCCCCCCCCCCAACGAAGACCTTGGTGCCCTCCTATCCATACGACATATCACTGTTCAGTCCCCAAAAGGAGTGAAATCCTTCACAAAGGTGAGAGCAGAACACAACAGCAGTCATTGACTCAACACACATCTTTCACCCAGCAGGTATCAATAATCTTGTTGTTATGTATAAAGCTGCCAAAGAAATGGCCATCGCCTTCCCCCCTTCAAAAGCCTTTCCGCCTGTGTAACATATAATACACATAAGATAAACGCCTTAACTTTGTAGTGGTTGCAATCCGCTCTTTCCCCCTGAACGCCGCCCCCCGTCCGTAAACATGACGCAGGAAAATGAAAAACTATCATTACTGTGACGATGTGTTCGAACAATACTGGAAATGAAGAAGATGATGAAAAAATATGTCCTCTAAGCGATAAAACCTGTAATGAAGCTCAGATGGGATGGGTGGAACAGATGGCCCAGAAGTGAAGACGAAAATCGGGCTCTGTTCAAGAGGGAGAAGCCCTCTTAGACTTGCAATCCGCTTTGGGATTGTGCTCGTTGATAAAACATGAAACCGTAGACACGGAGCGCCGGAGGGAACAACATCCTCAAAGGAAAAAAAGATTCTCCATAATCCACCTATTTGGATCTCCATCAGATGGATGGGGTTGTTCAACGTCATACGTTTGGTGGTTTTGCTTGCTTGATGTCATGAGGGTATTTCCTGTTTCTTCTGGGTGTATCCAGCCCTCTGTCGTAAGCCTCTCTGATGATGCTCACCGAGAGGGTTTGTCTATTTCTTCATCAAACGAGGAACACGAGCCTGCCCGTCGTAATCAAGACGCGGGCGTCTAACCAATCTTCCTGAAACCCTCGACGGTCAGCAGCGGCACCTCAACCTCGCTGAGACCGAGCACGCCTTCGTCCCGTCTTCGGTCAACGAAGCCATTGCACTCGGCGACGACGATGCTCCACTCCGCCAGCGCGCGACCGGTGTAAACGGCGCGCTTGGTGTAGAGGCCCTCCGGGCGGAGGGGCTGCGTAAGCGGCTCCGGCCCGGAGCGGCGGCTCCCTGACTTCTTGATCGGCTGGTGCTGTGTCTGCTGGGGCGGCGGTGACAGCGGCTGCTGCTCCTCATCGGTCTTGCTTTCGACCGGCGACGATGCGGTCGAAGATGCCGACGACATGGATGAAGCAGATGACTTCTCCGCACCTTCGAAGTCGAAGGTCAACAGCTCCGCATCGGGGTTCTCCTCAAAGTCGAACTTGTTGCTGAGGCTGAGCCTGCGGACGAGGGAGGTTGAAGAGACCGCGGTGACGGAGGACTTGCGCTCAATCGTTGGTGAGCTCAAGGGACTGGCATTCCTAGCCTCGTCGACAAGACCCTTCTTTTTGGAGCCAGACACACAACGAGTAGGATCGGGGAGGCCGGCCGGCGGAGGCGGGGGAGTGCTGCCGCTGCGAGAGCGAGCATTGACCCATGCTTGGGCTGGAGCAGGAAGACGCGGCCGAGTGAGAATGCGGTCGCGAGGTTGGGTGACGGCAGGGGGCTGCCATGTCAGCGTAAACTTGAAGACAAACTTCTGTTCCATAAAGATGGGCGAGGCACCCGGAGAGCTGCCATCTGAGGACGCCGTTACTGCCGAGGCTGCCGAGGTGGAGATCTTCGGGGGTAGGGGAGGGCCTCCCTGACGCGGCTTTGACCGAGAGACCAGAGATTTCGACTCTTTGCGCACCGGCTCGTTGTCCTCGCTGTCCGACCCCGACCCCGCGCCGCCCAAAGACAAGACCTTGCCGAACAGTGACCATCGCTTCTTCTGGTTGTCCACCTTCGTGGGAACGACCTCGGGGGTTTCGGTCGTTGCCGGAGGTGTTGTTGTGGCCACCTGCCCCTCGCCGTTAAGTATTTTAGAGAAAGAGTCGAAAGGCTGGTTGAAGTAACCCGGCTGCGGGAGGTTGACCTCTGTGCGGATGATCATGAACTTCTTGCCTGGAGTAGGCATGCAAGGTGCTGTAGAGGGAGGGAACTTCCCCGCGGCTTCGGCGGCATTGCGGAGCCAGAGGTAGTGGGCCCAGACGGTCTTGAGTCGGGAGGCGGCAACAAGGAAGATTTCACTATTGTCACGTTAGCTACCTTCAGGCACATCGCTTTTTCAATGGAAACACTCACGCATCAACCTCGTTGGCGCTACCGGCGTCCCGACATATCCGCCAGCAGAGCAGACGCATGTAGTAACCGCGCACCATGGGGCACCAATGGTTGAAGTAAATGTCGAAGGTCTCCTCGGAGAGCAGCCAATCCAGGCAGAGCGCCCTCTTTCTCGCAGGATTCGCAGCAACCGTGTCCCAGGTCGAGAAGATGAAGGAGAGAAGGCGGACCTCCGTCATGGCGTTGTCGGACACCAGCATCTTCCTGCACACCTCCAGCCAGAACGGCCAGTCGATACTCTTCGCGATATTCGGGTTCTCGATGTCGTCGAGGTCGTCATACGCCACCAAAGCCTCCTCCAGGAAGTCGCAAAGCGTGAAAACGGCACTGTGGTCGTAAGCCGAAACACGGCGGGTGGCAGCGCGAACAACCGAGAGGAATGTCTCGGCAAATGTGCGTCTTGCCGCACTGATGAAAGGACCAGTTTCCCCTAGGATATCCTTCAGCAACACAATGAGGCGGTTTTCGGCCATGTTCTTCAACAAGTTGCCAGGTACGGTCATCGATGTCGCTGCGGCATCGGCGCCGTAAAACGAGTCGGCCGCCGGGAGCGGGTTCATCATGGCGTCAACCTCGGCCTGGCGGTGGATCGTCGACTCGAGGCAGGAGAGAATCTGGGCCTGGACAAGAACGAAGCCCGGCGAGCGTGCCTTCTCGAGGAGTGGCAGGCCTTCGGGCATAAACTCCTCGGAGAGGATATGGAAATACTTGCAAAAGATGAAGAACAGGTCGGTGTCACCGCCGCGCCACCTGGTTACCCAAGGGCTGAACCAGGGGATCCTCGCCGCCATGACAGACAGCTTGACCCTCTCTTTGAAGCGGTTGGAGATGTACCTCTGCGACTGCCAGCCCAGGACACCCAGATTTGGCGGGAACAGTGCCATAATGTCCTCGCTTTCGCCGTTGTTCTTTTTGGGCAGGCCAAACTCGTCTGCCGTCCGTCGAATCATTTCCGGCCGCAGGTCCCACAGACGGACGAGAATCTCGGCGACGGAAGGGCAGAAGAAGAAGCCGTAGGCGCATGCTTTCCCGCACCAGTTGACGAGACTCAGCGGAGCGTGGCGCAGAGACATCTTGTCGACCACAAGCTGCATCTGCTTCATGAGATTGCCCACGAACATGGTGCGGACGTTGTGCTCTGCCGACTCGGCCAGAAAAGCTTGGCTCGACGCTAATGACGAGTCCGCCGTAGACTGGGTTCCCGATCGAGGTCGGACGCGCTCATTCGGCGAGCGATCGGCTAGCGACATGAAATATGTCGTCGTCTGTCGCCATTCTGGCCGCATCATCAGCATCGTCAACGCCTCGAGAAGAACCGGACGGTCGACGCCCGGAAGCGTCTGCCCGCCCTGTCCCTCCAGCATCTCCAACAAGCCGCCCCACCACTTGTTCAGCACCGTCGCCCGTCGCTCGACATCCTCGACATTGAGTCCCTTGTTGGTGATATGATTCATGTAGGTCCGCAGAAAAGGCAGCAGAGTGGCCCTCACCACCTGCATCCGCTGGGCCATTGCCTTGCTGGGGAATCCGGCATATTCGCTGTCGAGAGACCTGAAGGCAGACCAGATGGTGTCCTTATTAGTCGACATCTCGCTCCACGACTCGTCTGTCACCGTGTTCTGAGACTCGGCACAGGAAGCCGGCTTCGAGGAGGCTTGTTTTGAAGAGGCCGCCTTGGACGCAGGTTTCGACGCGGGTTTGGAGGCGGGCTTCGAGGCGGGCCTCGGGTCGGTGGGTTTGCTGGCGTTATTACTACCACGCTGATCATTCCCGGGAGCGGCGCTGGGCGGCGGCGTCCTGGTGGCTGCAGACGCCGACGAGTTAATCTCGGAATCACTACCAGACCCCAACTTAACGAGCATGCTCGTCGGGCGCTGCTTCATCTTGGTAAAATATGTGCTCGCGCGATTGAGAGCACGCGACGTGGGCTTTAACGACTCGACACTCTTGGAGGCAGCGGATTCTGAAGTGTCGACGAGGAGCGATACTGGTCTCTTGCGCGACGCGTCGGAAGCACCCTTGACAGAGTCGTTGCTGGGGGCCCTGCTGCGGGTCGGGCGGGTCGGCGGCTGTGGTGTCTGCGTAATGGATTCTGGGATTCGCTTCGGGGACGGGGCGCGCGAGGTCGACATCCAGGACTTCTTCGCAAACGTGGCGAAACTCTCCGAGACCGTCCTGGGGCGTTCGGGTTCTGTAGGCCGCGTCAGTGGTACCGCCGAGCCGGATGACACAGCAGCAGCTGGAGCGGCGGCAGCAACGAGAGCGAAGTCCACGTGGTCCCCGGCATGAGTGCTTGGTCGTTCGGGCAGCGGCGGTTGCTTGACTTTCGAGGGCGACCTGGCGGCAGGAAGCCATGATTTCCGTCGCTCAATCAGCGATGCCCTCCTGCCCCTCTTCTGCTTCTCCATCTCCTTCTCCTTCTGCTTCCCGTCCTTTGCATTTTCCTTGTCGTCGTCCTTCAAAGTCTTGGACAGCTTCACCAGGTCGGATCGAATCTTGGTCGGGGGCGGCTTCTCCTTCTCTTCCGCTACGGGAGCTTCCTTGGAGGTCTTGCCGTCGAGGTAGAGAGTTGTGTCGAAGTCGGGGCTGGTGTCGAATGACGGCAATTCGAATGCAGCACGACCCTGCACGCTCGGCCCCTTCTTCTGGGGCGCTGCTGCTGCTGCTGCTGCTGTTGATGTTGATGTTGATGTTGATGCCGGCGCATCGTTTGTGCGGTCATTGGAGGAGTGTGATGGGTGGAGGAAAGAACCATTGGCTGGTTCGACAACGGCCGGGGCCATCGTCAGCGTCGGACCATTCATTTCATGGCCAATTCCCAACACAGAGTTTCGTTTCGTCCAGCTCCCGACCCGGTCACTGCAGCTGCAGCTTTCCTTGATTGCTTACAGCAGCCCCAGCACGGAGTTGCAAGGCTGTTACTTGCAACGGGAAGGGCGGCGACGACGTCGACGATTGGCACCAGAAGATGCGGTTGCCGGCTCGCGGATGGTTCGATATACGCCTGGGAAGGATCAGAGAGGGCGGACGGAATGTTCGGTGTGACCGTGGCACGACGTCTGCTGTCTTTCCGGTAAGGTATGTCGTATGTAAGGTGAAGGTTAAAGGCGAGGTAGGGCGGCAAGATAAGGTGAGGCAAGGTTGGTTCTCGGTCGGTCCCCTCAGTTCGACATACAACCACGCTAGCCAAATAAAAAAGAACTGGGGGTGTTCGGTGTTCAGTCGAGAGAAATGTACTTCGGGAACAGAACGGTGCGGCGCGGCGCGGTGCTGTCAGTACAGTATCTCTGTGCCGGCAGAGGGAAGAGACGAGACGAGGCGAGGCGGGAAAGCTGAAGGAGGATCTGGCGGCTGTGTAGTTTGTGGTGTGTGGGTGTGGGCGCGAACGTGGTGGATGAGATATGAATAGCAAGGAACCACACAAAACAACGAACGACTGAGCTGTCGACTTTTGCGTTCGTTCTGCCTCCTCGGGGGCTGCAGCTGGACTCGGTCCTGGGGTATCCTGTTGGCTGCTGAGTGCTCCTCTGAACGAGAGTGTCTTCTGGTCGGGGATGGCGTGTCGAGAGAAAGACAGAAAGGCGCAGAAAGTAGCGACCTGGACGGCACGGGCTGGGGAGGGTTCCCTGTCGAGGACTGGAGCTGGAACGTTTCAAAGAGCGATAAAATAGCGGAGCTGGGATATTATGACAGCCTCCACCGCTGCTCGCTGGTTTTGGGTCTTGGGTCTTGGGGAACGCGCGCCGTATTGCGACAAGACGAAAGATGATGCAAATTAAACGCCTCGGTTCGCCAAGCGAGACAGAAGCTTGTTGTAGAAGAATGGTGAGGTCTGAGACTCGATCGAGCCTGTCTCAGACGACGGTAAGAGAAAAACCAGCAGAGAGACAGAGAGAGAGAGAGAGAGAGCGTCAGCAGAGCAAACAGTCATAAAGCGAAGGCACTGTCTGGTTCCTATCTTCTGCACCCGGATACTGCGCGTACCTTGCCCAAGGTCAGGTACAGAGAGAAAGAGGCGAATGGTAATAATAGAAATAATACGTCAGTCGGGGGACAACAGCGAACCATTTGGTGATTGGAGCCATATAAACTAGGTAAATTTACTAGTATGGTAAGGCATGTACTATAGTAGCACGGAGTCGAGGAACTTCCCCCTACCGCTACTTAACGAGGTAACGCAGGTACAGTACAGAGTAGGCAAGTACTTCGCACTTGGGCAGGTACCGAGAGAGGTAGTATTACCCTCACTTACCTAACGGCGCTGGGTTCGCGCAACTTCTGCATCCACTAATTAGTACATAGTAATGAAGGGGAAGTACCTGACCACGTAGTACCTCGGTGAGGTGGCACTCGAAGCAGCCCCCTTGACATCGTCGCTCACTTCACTACCACACCTTACTGCGACATCGCGTATGAGGTCCCCCGGCCCAGCGTCAAACAAAAGAAGAACCGCCCGGTCGCTACCTCATCGAAGCACTCGATGGTCACCTCCGCTCCTCCCGGGCATCCGTGCTAGCAATAAGGCAGGTTGGTCGCCGAACCAGCGACCTGGGCGGCCATCGTCAGATTGGACGCCCCCCTCAGGGATAATGAGATGGTCAGCTTCGACACAACACACAGACACTGTTCCTTCTTGCGCCTCGCCTTGACGCGGATACTTCGCGTCTACTAGCTGGGTAGGTAGTTCACATGCGTGGCATATTAAATGCGTAGTGTATCGGAGTAAAACTCCAGGTCTGATGTCGAGGCTGTACCATGAGACAGACCAGCAACGACAACAAAAAGGCCAAGGGCGAAGAAGCAATTTTTCATGTCGTTCTTGCACAAAAGAGCAGGTACTTTCCAGCCTCCGCGCCCGCACAGTATCGCTTCGAAGCTAAACGCTCCTTCTCGGGGATACCAGACAAGACGGGAGGGGCTGCAAGTCGATCGCCCAGCGCCAGCGGGGATTAATACGAAGTAGGGTCCCGCCTCTCCTTTCTGCCGGCCAAGGAACAGGAACTTGCCTTGGTCATGGCAGCAGGCACTGCAGGCAGCCCTGCCGAGCGTGGGAGATGAGATGCTCGCCCGCCTATTGTCAGGGAGAAGCCCTTCATTGTTGGAGGGAAAGGCCGCGAAAAATGCTACTCGGTGCACATTCCAGCCGCCCGCCAGATAATGCACTTGTTGCGACTCCTGGGTCCTCGACCCTGAACATTCATCATGTGTTCGCTGTGGTGGCCGTTTTTGGACGGGCCCAGGTGCAGTCGACCATATCGCGGGACCTGAGACCATGCCCGCCTTCGCCCACCAAACACCCTGCTTCAACACACGTCAGTCGCCTTTGGGGGGAGGATCTGCCCGTTGAGACGGTTGGCTTGTCTTGTCTTCAACCGCCGCCTTTCGAACCCCCCTCCTCCCCCCCGAAAACCCCCAAAGCCCCTGGCTAAGACTAAAGAGCGTTGTCTCACCGATCGTGAGGGTATTTGTCCAGCGAATCTGCTAGCGTCCCGGCGGCGGTGCGGCGTCCTCTTCTAGGCTGGGAGCTAACGAAGCCGTTGTCCGACTTCCACTCTCGCTCCTCTGCCGAAAAAGACCCAGCCATCGACAAGACCCCTGGATTATTGAGAGGACGTCGTCGCCTTGGGGACAGCCGCACCCGCACAGAACGTTCTGTCTGAACGAGGGAGCGGCCCGGCGAGCTTCCTGCATTCTGCTTTCGAGAATGTGCGAAACTGACACCTGCAAACGCTCGTCCGCCCGCCCGCTCGCCCGTCCTCCCGCGACCCCGTCCCCTCAATCCTCCCAAAACACAACGCGAGGAGTTCGGCTGAGTTTTTCCCGCCCAGGCTCGTCCCTGTGGGAAGGCGGTAAACGGGTAATGCCTGAGGGAGATCAAACCAGACGGAAGACGTCGACGCTCCACCCGCTTCGCTTCATCGGCATTCGGCAGGGTACCGTGGGCTGACGCGGGCCAACAGCGCAGCCGTCACGACTCGTGAGCCGCGACGTCGTCGAACGGGATCCTCGCAACGCAGGTGTGCAATACGTGGGGAGGGGCGGGCATGCACGCCTCTCTGCATGCGTGCGTTGGATATTCGGCCAACGCTTGAGCACAACGCTGCTGCCATTTGTTTTCCGTATCTGCAGCTGCAATCTGCTGTTCCAGCCCTGCCACAGATCGGTGAAGGCGACGAGCTGCGCAGGCTGGCTTCTCGTCTTCAGCTCGACAGGCCCTTGCCCTGCCCGTTGGAATCCGCCGGAGATATCCCAGTGACCACACAGAAACTTTGTGTGTCAACCTTGTTTTCCGTCCACAATGGCTTGAAATGTCTCGGCCGGTGGGTAGTGAGTCGTGTCTTGTGCGATATGGATGTCCGAAAGGCAGTGCAACGCCGAACAACAATGCGAACGAAGACTGCTTTCCAACAACGACAAGTCCGGCGAAGGAGTCATGCATGTCTCCTAGCCGGGGCGTCACCTGTCAAAATCCGCACATCGCAATCCTGACCACTGCGAATTGCCATACCTGAAGCCCCCTGTCCGGGAGTGGGCACGTTGCGTTTAGCTCGCTAATGACCCTTCCCGCCCACCTGTGCCCCGAAAGCGGCTTATGCCATCATCGGTGGCCAGGGCCCTGCCCTCGGCGGGCAGGCAGACTCTTCCTCAGGGCTGACAGGAAGCACTATCCGTCACCTTCTCCGATTGCCCCGATCTTCTCGGGGGTTGACCTTGGACGCAGGGTGCCGGGTTGGAGGTATTTTCCATGAATAGTAGGTAGTCTCGCGCGCCGTCTGTCCGACTTTGCGAGCTGGGGCAAGGTGTCTCGAAGGCGGCCGAACTCAATTCCGTAAGCAAAGCAGAAGGGGAGAGTGCTCGAGTGCCCCGGGAAAGAAACTGGAGAAGAGGAAATGTTCGGGTTTTTCGAAGAAATTGACGGGCGTCCGTGAGCGAGGCTCGTGGGGCCCAAATGTGATGTGTGGCGCTTCAGGTGGTGTCCGCTGCAAGTCGCTTGCGCGTGTGTGCAATTAGCAAGAAAAAAAAACCAAGGAATCGACGCAGCGCCAGCGAGCCAGCCATTCACACATGTCCAGATCGGTAATCAATGGTCAACTGGAGGAGGAGGGGTCGGCCGCCAAGCGGACTTGTTAGCGAGAGGTGTTGCGCACGGGATGGTGCAGCAGGCTGCAGCTCTCCCCTACAGCCCCTGAACCCCCCGCCAGCAGAAGCAGCAGCGCTCAACATCAGATCATTCCAGCAGCTGAAAATCTCTGATTTCGCGGTCCGTCACAGCAGCCAAACGGCCGGTACGCGGAGTCCGTGGTAGCCCACTGTCGGTCGCAATTCCAGCTGCCTGTTGGCGGTGAGCCGGGTGGCCCGGGCAGAGAAACTGGGACTGGACAACTGGGCAGATTGGCTGTGGAGTCAGCCATTTGAATGCCTCATTTGAGGACACAGTCCCATCACGCCTGACAGGCTCGAGACATTCCCCGTGGGTGGTGGCAAAGAACCGCCCCATCGTGTTGTCGCGGGGCAAACGACGCCTCGGCTGAGCCTCTCGACTCGTGCCCACGAGGGCGTCAGGGCATGGAATCAATAACAATGACATATTGTCACGCGAGAGATGTTGCCCTTTCTTCATGCACCAGAGCTATCGAGGTGAAAAGCGACGTAGGTGTTTGGTAATAGAATGGCAGAATTCAATCTTGGCACGTTGAAAGTTTCCTTCAGCAAGAAGAGCACAGAGAGAAGCCCATTGCTGTACACACAAATGCCGTTTGTCCGCACCTGTGAAGGTGCGAGACCATGTCAATGTTTCTCTAGATGCATGGTTAGCCAGGCAATCGCCATCCGCCGGGTGAAGCCCCAAGAAATGGCTGATTGCGTTCGTCCCGGATCTTGGGCTTAGCAAAAAGGCCTCGCACTCGCGAAGCTTGGAAGCGAGCAAGTCGTCCAAGTCGTCCTGGTAGCGCTCGGCAGGTCGTCCAGGGATTCGAAACGGCACCAATGCACCGTGGGCGGCACGATAAATTAGCCCCAGAGGTTGGATTCGCCGTTTCCAAGGCACGAGTGCTGAAGATGCTGCTGCAGGACGCCGGAGAAGGACATCGAGACTGCGGATCATTATCAATCCCTTTGGCGGCAGTTGATTAGACGATGATCAGGATGAGTTCATCGTCTCATCGAAGAGCCTCGCGTTGCGTTGCAAAACGCGATGTGCTGATATGCGAATGACGACTGTTGGCGGAGAGATGAGAACGCAGGCCCACCAACGTCGTCACAAGGTCGAAGGAATGATCAATGCCAGCGCGTGCAGTGTTTGAGGTGTATCGCAATCGCAACGTCAGCTTCCACGTTGATCTGGCGGACGATGATGGAAGAAGAAGAAAGACGGATGACAGAGACAAGATTCCTGCAGAGAATTTTTTAGGGAGGCAGAATGGTGGGTCCCGAACCGGAGGGCACGAAGGCCCGGGCGTTGTTTTCTTTTTTTCTTTTCCCGGGAGGTGTCTCGGCCCGACATTTCGCTTTCCGGGCAGTCCATTCGCCAGTGTGAACTCCACAGGGTCTTCCACCCTCCTTCTCCTCTCCTCTGTCGTTGTCTTCGTGGCTGCGTGGGTAGAGGTCAACAACCCTGCGATCAAAAAAGGCGCAGCAGCATGAGTTTTTGCCATAACCATAATTGCCACCACTCCTGAACTCAGCCTCTGAAGATCTCGCTTCATCTACCGCACTTGGCCATGGCTCAAAAGAGCCCTGGAAATTTCGTTGGTCGTATACGTCAAACTGAGGCTTGAATCGCAAGCTCGTCTTCGCATAGCCACCCACTCCAAGTCGGCACATCTTCAGGGACAGTCCCTTCCACCCCGGACCCCGCTGAAGAACTCATCCTACGGCGACGGTTCTTCCGCGCGTGCGAAGGTAGTCCCTGTGGTCGAGTTGTTTATATATGTTGCTTAAGGGGTCATTCGGTTTCGCGTCGACACTGGATCGCTGCCTCTGCCTTCTCCGTTAAAACCTGCGAGCCATTTCGGGCAATGCGTTGAATGAGTTCGGGCTTGTCATAGGCGCTGCTTGGCGGCACCCTTCGACCTGACTTTCAGCCCTAGTTACCAACCGTAAAATGACCCTAGATAAACTTCAGCTCAATCAGAACTCTGTCAACTCTCTTTACAAGTGGGAGGGAGACAGAGTTTCCAGTACAGAAGCTGAATAGCCGCTTGTGCACAAGTGCAACCACTACGATGACGGCTATCTACAATGAGGTACGTGAGCAAGCGTGAAACCCATGAGATGTCTAGGCTCGTGTCTGAAGATCTCGAAGGTCCCGTTAGAAACGCAAGGCTAAGAAGTAGGCTGAACTGGCTCCATCTCACGTTTCTGGGAAGAGTGTCGCACCGGCCCGTGCTGGGGGCTCGCTCCGTGGTCGCGAAAACCCGAACTTCGAATGAAATGTCACCCCTCAGCTCTGATTGGCTGGATGAGCAAGAATCAGCGGGCTTCCTCCCGCCCCCCCAAGTTTCCGAATGACCCTCAACCCTCTGTTGTTAAACAGTTCTTCCAATAAATGGTGATTTGAGCAGCCAACACAGAGAAAACATGTTTATTATTCCTCAATGACCCGTTTTGTTTCTCTGCAAGGCTTTCATCAACATGGCAACTAGTACCTCCAACGCCGCAACCGACTGGGCCCGAAGCCCAGAAACCCCAGCTGAGAAGACAGACAAAGGCACAAGTCGCGATGTCGAGCAACAACAGGGCGGCGAGGCCGATGCGTCACAAGAACCTTCGGTATTCAAGTCCCTTAGTCTTCTCGACAGGTTTCTCGCAGTATGGGTCTTTCTCGCCATGTTGATCGGCATCTTGCTTGGAAACTTTGTACCCAGCGCCGGGCCCGCTCTGCAGCAGGGCAAGTTTGTCGGTGTTTCCGTACCGATAGGTAAGTCTCCGTCGTTGCAGTAACGTTGCGGTAACTCTGCTGACAGGAAGTAGCTGTTGGACTCCTCGTTATGATGTACCCAATTCTCTGCAAAGTGCAGTATGAGAAACTCCATGAAACCTTTCGCACGAGGGAGATCTGGATCCAGCTTGGGTTCAGCATAATCATCAACTGGATAATTGCGCCGCTGTTCATGGTATGCCACGCACCACATGACACAGTCAACTTATGCCAACAGGATTGACTCAGCCTTCGCAGCTCGCCCTGTCGTGGGCATTCTTGCCAGACAAAGAGGGCCTTCGCAACGGTCTCATCCTCGTTGGCATTGCGAGATGCATCGCCATGGTAATGATCTGGACAAGCTTGGTTCGTATAATTCCCAGAGGCCCCCAAAATACGAATGCTCATACTCATGCAGGCTCGAGGCGACGGCAATTACTGCGCGATCCTCGTGGCCGTCAACTCGTTTCTGCAAATCGTGCTTTTCGCCCCTGTCGCCCTGCTCTTCATAAGGGTCATCGGCCAGGACAACAGCATCTCGACAATCTCTTACTCCACGGTGGCCTCCGCCGTGGGCGTGTTCCTGGGCATCCCCCTCGGCGCTGCGATCCTTACCCGCCTCGCCCTCATCTACACCATCGGCCTCAAGACGTACAGCACCAAAGTCATCCCCTTCCTCGCGCCGTGGTCTCTCATCGGCCTGCTCTATACCATCATCGTCCTCTTCGCCTCGCAGGGCTCCCAGGTCGTGCACCAGATCGTCTCCGTCGTGCGGGTGGCCGCGCCGCTGGTGGTGTACTTCTCCGTCATCTTCTCCGCCACGCTGCTCGTCGCCCGCAGGCTAGGATTCCGGTACGGCCTCGGGTGCACGCAGGCGTTCACGGCGGCCAGCAACAACTTCGAGCTGGCTATTGCCATTGCGGTGGCGGCGTATGGTCCCGACTCGGACGAGGCGCTTGCCACGACCGTGGGCCCGCTGATCGAGGTGCCGGTGCTCCTGGGCCTGGTATATTTCGTCAAGTGGTTTGCTAGACGGTACGGCTGGGAGGACTAGATTAAACCTCGGGCTATGGGACCACATGTCTGTGTCATGGGGTTCTGAAAGTCTGCAGCTACAAACACTACCTACCTAGGTACTACATAGTGCTACGCTTCCCCAATGGAGGCTAGTAAGGTTAGCGGGTGAGACCGAGCCGACGGGCCTGGACTGTTCATGAGCCAACGTGAGAGTTGGCTGGGGCAACTCGAATCGTAATCTGCATCTAGCTTGCAGCTAGGTATAATTCGAACGCATAACGTGTCATCTGGCTTTGGGTGAACTTTACGAGCTGTCAATGACCGTTGGAATGAATCACGGTAGCTGTCGGGACGGGAGTTTTGGATTGTACCTGACTTACCTCAACAATACAAAGTAGGCAGATACCTACGTAGACAGGCGCATACATTGTACCCAGGTATGTGATAAGACTCTCTGAGGGTTTACCTCGCTGGAATGAAGTTGTTCAGGGCCTTAACATGCCGTGCAGGGATCCCTGAGGGGGTTGAACCCCTGCTGTGCCCGCCGCACCCAACACATGTCACAGCTTGCCCGTGTACACATTAATGTACCTCAGCCCAGTTGAGCTGCTGGTAACATTGGGAAGTCCAAGCTCCCTCCTCCCTGTCCCTGTCGCTGTCGGACAGTGATGTCCCCGTTCCGTCTCCGACCGCCAGTTCCAACCCGACCTGTTACAATCCGAGTAGACGACGTGCTTCCCGCAGCTTATCACCTTCAACCCCAATTTGTCCCACGATAGATACAACCCGAGCCAACACATCGCACGTCACAGATCCCTACGAGGAGGTGGAATGTCACCAATCATTTTTGCAAATTTTTGCAATACCCGAACCTTCCAGTCACCGCATCGAAAATCCTCCGAATCCTCGAAGTCGCTCGCGCCGGAGCTCCCCCCACGATGTTGAACGAGCTCCCCCACGAGCTGGTCGACGCGATCCTCCACCAATGCGTCTCTTTGGGCCCCCGAAACAATGTGTTGAGCCTGCGCCTCGTCTGCAGAGCATTCGACCGCTTCCTAAAGCCGTATGCGTGCAAGACGATCGCTCTCGAGTTCAGCAGGCTCAGCAAGATGAGCCGCCGCCGGCAGCCCGATTTCGATTCCCTCCAGACCATCGGGTATCACTGCAAGTCCATGTATATTGACTTGATGGTCCTTCGCGACGAGCGTAAGCTCCCAAGCTTCTTTAATAGCGCGGTGCATGTTGGCTGACCGTCTATCTGCCAGTGGAAGTCGAGTTCCTATCCGCAATCTTCGATGACATACCCTCCATGAAGCACTTCGTCCAGACCCTCCAACGCGAATACTGCATGTCGCCAACCTCCTTCACAACCCTAGACTACCGCCGTGTCCTCGAAGACATCCTCTTCAACTGCCAATTCGTCTCCTCCCTCCGCCTCAACCTACCCTTCCAACTCGTCGGCCATCGCTGCAACGCCGCGACCATGATACTTGCGAACACCTTTTCCGCCTTCTCGCGTCGCCCAGAAGACTCCCTGCCTCTACGAACCCTCGTCCTCGAGAACGTCTCCGACCAGGCGGTCTTCGACCTCTGGACCAACCCATCCGACGTACTTGCCATCATGCATACGATCAACGAGCTCGAACACCTCGTATTATCCTTCCGCCGCCACGAAGTCGAATCTCAGCGCGTCGCTTTCTTCGGCACATGCCTCTGGGACCTCATACGAAATGCCGACATCCTGAAAACGCTCTGCCTCGCGGGCACCGACGACGATCGACCGCCTCGCGGCCTCAAGCAGACCAAGCAGTGGAACATGACCCTCGACGAGTGGCGCGCTCGCGCCCTGCCCCCGCCGCACGTGGTTTTGCCCTGCCTCACGGCCCTGGAGCTCAAACGCGTCGAGGTCACACCCGAGGTCCTGCGTAGCGCCGCCCGCAACTTCGGCTGTACCCTGCGCGAGCTATATCTTAATGAGGTCTACCTCAAGGCGGAACAGGGGCGGAACCTGAACGAGGACTCGAAGCAGATTCTCTGGGTCGGCATCCCCAACCAAAGACCCGGCCTCAACGACGACTGGATCGCAATGATCGTGCGAGAATCGTGCCCTAATCTCCAGACCTGCCGCGCCTCCTTCCTAGGCTACGACCTCTACACCCGCGACGACCTCCCCCCCTCGGCCGTCTCCGCCTCTCCCGACTTCGACTTCGTCGACCCCTGCGGCCTGGGGCGGTCCATCGCCCAGCGCTTCGTGGAGGCCGTCCGCGGCTATGCTCAGCCGCCCCAGCCCGACGGAAGCCCGGTGTGCTACTTCCCCGCCCTGGAGTCCAGCGACTTCCTCGTGCAGCAGACTCGGCCCCGGCCCGGCGGTGCGCTGCCGGTGACGGAGTACGACGTGAACGCCTACCAGACCGCCGTGCGCAACGCGACCAGCGGCTGGCAGCGGAGCATCGACGGCGTGTTCCCCAACTGCAACAGCGGCACGCTCGAGGAGCTCCACTACATCGCCGAGACGGCCTGCCAGGGCATGAACGAGATCCAGCGCCAGCGGAGCGAGTACGGCCGGCGGAGAGACGAGGGCGGCGACGGCGAAGGAAGAGATGGCGCCGCGGGTGGCGGCGGAGGCGTTGGCGGAGGGCTCGCGGATAGTCTCATCAACATCAACTTTGCTCAGGGATGACACGATATTGACATTTTTTTCACAAGATGGGAGTTCTTGCGAATGGGGAGCTTCAAGGGGCTTGTTTTTCTCTCTACGGGAGGCCACATATATCAATATCGGGAAAGACGTCTTGACTAGAGCATGGCGTTCACTGGAACAAGGTTACTAGAAAGGCGCATAAAATCATGAATGTTTTTTTTTCTATTTGTTGGCAACTCGGGCCAGGATATCATGGGCGCTCTTGCAGAGCTTGATTTTTCCGCCTTTCTCTTGTGGTCAGGGTCAGGATATTGATAATACCCACTCCGGTTCTAGAAATTCGATTTGCTCATAATGCCTATGCGCCCTCCCTGTTCCTCTCTTTTAAGGAGTTTTCTTCTTCCCGTGTCTCTCATGGCATCAGTCCATGGAGCGTCCCCCTTTCATATCCGTTTTCATGCGGAAAAAAAAAGGTATAAGGAAATTTAAAAAAAACACGTGCAGCCACCCAAAATCATGTAAGCGGCGGCAACCTGATGACATGATGAGCTCGCTCGCTATGATTGATTTCTTCAGATGATCAATGAACCCTTCCGTCCTCTTTTGCCCCCCGCCCTCCCCCCCTTTTCTCATTTCAGAGAAAAGTAGCCGACCTTTTTTTTTAGTTGGAAATGCTTAGTGTCCGTTGGAGCCGTTCGTGCCGTTGGTGCCGTTCTGCTGCTCCTTGACGGCCTGGGTCAGGGCCTGGAGCACGTCGCGGCGCAGGTCGTCGGCGTCCTCGACGCCGCAGCTGATGCGGACGAGGTCGTCGAAGACGCCGACGGCCTCGCGCTGGTCCTTGGGGATTCCGGCGTGGGTCATGCTGCTGGGGACCTCGACGAGCGACTCGACGCCGCCGAGGGACTCGGCGAGGGTGAAGATGCGGGTGAGCTGGCAGAAGCGCTCGGCGGCGGCGTGGCCGCCCTTGATGCGGAAGGAGAGCATGCCGCCGCCCATGCCGTCGCGGTGCTGCTTCTTGGCGATGGCGCGGTGGGGGTGGGAGTCGAGTCCCGGGTAGTTGACGGCGATGACGTCCGGGGAGGCCTCGAGGGCGGTCGCGACGGCGGTGGCGTTGCGGGTGGCCTCGCGGGCGCGGAGGTGCAGGGTCTTGAGGCCGCGGTGGGCGAGCCAGCAGTCGAAGGCGGAGGGGACGGCGCCGATGGCGTTCTGGAGGAAGCCGAGGCGGGCCTTGAGGTCGTCCGAGTTGAAGGCGGCGACGCCCATGACGACGTCGGAGTGGCCGTTGATGTACTTGGTCACGGAGTGGACGACGATGTCGGCGCCGAGGTCGAGGGGGTTCTGGACGTAGGGGGAGAGGAAGGTGTTGTCGACGACGACCTGGATGCCGTGCTGGTGGGCCTGGGTGACGACGGCGCGGACGTCGACGAGGCGCAGGGTCGGGTTGGAGGGGCTCTCGATCCAGACAAGCTTGGTGGCCGGGGTGATGTGGGCGGAGATGTCGACCTCGATCTCCGGGGTGAAGGTCACCTTGACGCCGTGGGCCTTCGCGACCTGGGTGAAGTAGCGGTGGGTGCCGCCGTAGACGTCGGAGACGGAGATGACGTGGGAGCCGGCGGCGAGGGACTGGAGGACGACGGCGGTGGTGGCCGAGCCGGAGGAGAAGGCGAGGGCATACTTTGCGTGCTCGAGGGCGGCGACGGCCTGCTCGAAGTTGTCGCGGTTGGGATTGCTGGAGCGCGAGTACTCGTAGACGCCGACGGGCTTGCCGACGCTGGTCTGCGCGAAGGTGGTGGAGAGCGAGATGGGCTCGATGACGGCGCCGGTCACGGGGTCATGAGGAGAGCCGGCGTGAACCGCGAGGGTGCCGAAGTTGTGGACGGGAGAGGGCGCCCGCGGAGGGGTCTCGATAGGGTGCTCGGCGGGGACGGTCATGTTTGCGATCGTGGGTTGTGATGGTGGTGGGGTTGTTGAAGGACGAGGGGCAGTGATGGAGGGGTCAAAGAGATGTTGAATCTTTGTTCCGAGGCTGGAGTTTTAGGTTTTTCCTTCTGGCCAGAGGTGAAGACAAGAAAGAGGGAACAAAACAAAGATCGACAACTCGGAGCAGACCAGAGATATAAAAATGGGCAAAAAAAAATTGGTCTCGGCGTTTGTGGGCGAGTAAAGTCGACGGTAACCGAGTCGCGGGGTCCTCAAGGTTGAATTTCTTGTATGTTATGGAAAATAGGAGGGCGTCTCGTTCCCAGCGACAGGGTGGAAATGGCCCCGCTCTTCCGGCGACTGTTTTTTTTTTAAAAAGAGAAAAAGTCGACCGGTGCTTTGTGTCGGTGGTGCCCCAAGCTCCCAAAAGGGGATCAATCACGCAATCGCTCGACTGCTGACCAAGAGGCGTTTCTAGTGAGTCAACGTGCCGGCTTGGATCGCACGATTGGCGTTGGGGGGAAGAAAGGGCGCGCAGGAATGGGCGGACAACAGCGGTGGTGTTCGGTCAGCCTGTGTGATCGCGGAACTTTTTTTTTTTTTCCGCCGATGGAGTCGTTCCCGGTTCGGTGGAGGGGCGGGCAACAGGCGCTACGACGGGATGTTACGGTTGAATGAGGTCAGGACTCGTTTGCGAGTGGACGTTGAGAATGGCGCAATCCGGAGCTATGCAAGGCACTGGGCTCTTGTAGGCAGGTCGAGGATGGCGAGCTTGGGATTTAAGGGGGGATTTCCACGGATACGGGGCTGCACATGCGGTTCGGTCGATCGGTTTGATCGGGAAGGTCTGGAAACTGGAGAGAAAACGCAGACAGATCATATTTTATATCTCAGCCCTGAATGACGCCTTCGATTCGGTGTGGCCACACCGCCGCTCTCTTCAGCTCTCGAGCGTTCCTGCTGAGCAGATGCGAGTTTGCTGAGAAAGCCGACGATGATAAACATGGTTCGACGGGCTTCCGTCATCACAAATCCCGATGATGGCACGGCGTAAGAGTGCGTGCTGTGCGCGCGTCCGCAATGGGTACAGCGCCGCTGTTCTGTTGTTGGTAGGTGACATCCATATCCGTACTCGGTGCTAATATGCGTACGGATTACTTGGCCGGCGATAACAGGCCGGGGTCGACGAGGACTTTCGGGGTCTTGGTTCCGCATGCTGACATATCCGAATTTGCCATGTGCTGATGTATGGTATTTTTTGCGAGACGTACCCGAGGCCTTTCGACGGTGAAGACTTCTGCAAGTAGCCTAGGCCGGTTGGACATGGCCGACAGAGACCGCTGGAGGCTGCGCTTGTCAATGTGATGAAAATGATCCGTCACATTCCCCTTCGTTTCGCTGTCTTCTTCGTTGTATTTCCTTCATCTAGTGTACGACCTCCCTCATGTCGCCGGGTCCCATGACCACTCTCCGGTTCGACCATTTGCTGCCGTCTTAAGCGGGCTTCGACCGGCGGCATACTCGTCGAACGGAGAACAGCGGCCGGAGGAACAGCGGCCGGGCTAACTGCGGGAAAGTGGGTTCGAACCGGCCAGCCTCGGCCTTCCGAGGACTTGATGACTAATAGGATCGCTTACATCATCTGCCAGACAGGTCGGGCAACCTGTCCCTCTCCAAGCTTCCTTTTAGCTTTCTTTCCTTACGGGCCGTGCGCTTCCACACCTCACGAGAGCAGCACAACACATTTCGCCTGATGTTCCGCCTGCTTGAACCTGCTGATCCCGAGCTATTCGTGTATTGCCTGTCAACTCTGTGTGCCCTTCCAAACACCAAAGTGTCGCATGCGACTGCGGCTGGAACGATATCTTGTTGACAGGTTGTTCTCAACCTCACGTCAAGAGTTGACAAATAGTAGCCATAACTAGGTCACTAAGCGCCCTCCCTCCCCCGGCCGTTCAAGCTTATCCGTACCGTCGGATCCGTTGTGTTTCGGAGACGGGGTTTGAAGCTGCGCAGCTTCGGTTTTGTTTGCATGTGGCAGAAATCAAATTCTCGTCGTCGAGTGTCACGATAGTATCCTGTCGATCACGAGACCCTACTGGTTGCCCAAAAGGGTAGGTCTTTCGCACGGATTGCTTCCCCGTCCAGGGACCGCGCCTGCTGTGTAGCCGCAGCATCGGCGGGGGCTTGGCGAGCAACGACGGCGGGAGCGGGAACGGGAACGGCGGAGAGGTCACAATAAGGTGTGATCTTCCTTAAGGTTGTTTTGCCTGTGATGTGGCCTGAGGTGCGCAGAGCGTGGAACAGGTGGGAGTCTGCAATTACCTGGGTGCTATAGTATGCTGCAGCTGCTTCCTCTTCCCCCCTTTCACCATGCTGGCCAGACCTTCAACAGGCCCCTTCGTCTTAATCCTCCTTGGGCTCGGACTGCGCAAGAACGGCCGTCTTGCCTTACATAAGGAGACGTCCGTCACAAGACGTTGCCTCGAACCTTCAGCGCGAGTCTTTTCGAGTGACTCGCTGCCCGTCTACTCCCCTTTCGGCGCTGCTTCTTTTTTTGCATCAACGTTTTTGCTTGGGCATCCCGGCATGTCACCAAAGGTCACTCATGTTGAGCGAGCAGTGAGTCAGTCGGGAGGCCACTGACAAGCACTACCTACCTGCCTTTGCCGCTCTGCGCCCGTCCGTCCATCGTTCATCGCCGATTAGGACGACGATGCACGTGTTACGATTCGATGCGTTGCGACGCGTGGGCTCTTGGCGCCCATCCAGGCAGCATAACCGCCGATACAGCAAAACACATCAGAGGCCGAGGCATTGCTGACTGTGACAACGGCATTGACCTCCCATCATCGAAACTTGGCGGTTGTCAGTCGATGATTATGCCGCCTGAGTGAGATGGCGACATTGCTCGAGTACGCTCCGCTCCGCTCATCCATCCACCCATCCCGTCGGCATCACTCTTGTCAGGCGTGTGTCAATGTTCCAACCCGGGAGAAGACGGGCGGGGAGTCGGCCTCGTCCCCGGGGGTGTTCCCAAACTGACATGGAGGCGTCCGTGGGCATCCACCGCAGCAACTTGAGTAGCCCTGGTGCAAAGTCTTCTAGAAACCTCGCAGGCGTGTTTCCATGTATCAGAGGCGCCTCACAGGTCGTGGAAGTCGGGGCCACCCCAGACGCCGCCTTGTGGCGCCCTCCACGCAGACCCCAAGCATGTTTCAATCAACATGTGCGGCTTATCGACAGTTGAGCGTCCAAGCCTCCCAGATCTACGTCAGCCCCCTGGCCGGTCAGGCCACCTGGATCGACTGCCCTCCGACCCAATGGTCGAGTCCATGTTCCTGCGCGTACATCCTCCAGTTTGTCTCCGAGCTCTCTGATTTGTCCATGGCGGTCGCCGTTCAATTATGGAGGGCAATCCCAGGCGGACGCTAGTAGATCGCAGATCATAGCAGTCGATATATCAACGACACGGAACCACGGGAACCTGCTTGCCTGCGATTGATAGCCAACAACGCCACATTGCTTGCCAGCCAGACAAAAATGGCTGAGCAATATCAATTGGGAATGGAACTCGCGCGCTGACGCTGACAGCCCATCTGCCGGCATGATCTGCATTTTCAGGCAATGGACGTGCCAATGAGCAGGCCCGACGCGTCGAGAAGGTTGACAAGGCGGAGTTCGGCGAGTTTCTGGACAGTGGCATCGGGGTCGGCTTCTTCAGTCTCGTTCGTCTGACTGCCGTGCTACTTGGCCGCACACATATCGGGGGCCCGCAGCCGCCCGGACCCTTCAGGCTCGTCATCCCTTCCGACTCATGTTGTTGACTTCAGACTTTTCACGGCAGCGGTGCCGACGTGAGAGGTTTTGGAAGTATCGGGCGAATGCAGCGACCAAGTGGCCGGAGAACCCACCGAGTGTGGGATACCGCGTCTGTGTGGGTGTGCGAGTGTGTGTGTCACTGCAGGGCTGAAGGCAGTGTGCATGGCAGCAAGAACAGCAGGGGACAGATTTTGAGAGTCCGTTCCCACCAACACCACCACCACCACCACCACGAGAAGCCTGGACATGGGCAAGAACGACAGCGAGCAGAGTTTTGGCAGCGCAACCCACGTCCCCTCCGTTCTGCCCCGTTCCGCCCGTCCACCCGCTCGCTCTCCGAGTTAGGAGGGAGCCTGTCTCGCCGTGGTGTTTTCGTCTCGACCAAGGTCCCGGGCTTCTCGGCCGTGCCGTCCCCGACCCCTCATCCATGAAGCGAAACACAGGGCGGGACCCTCGGGCTGCCGGCCCATGCCTGTGTGATGGTTTTGTGACGTGCATGCTATGTATTCAACCGACGAGGACGATGATAATTTGTGTACGGCTTGCTGGCACATGCGGCGAGCCGTTGTAGTGTACGTCGTTCCAGCACGCCGCACAGCCGGGCTGTCGGGACCGGGCAGAATTCATATCCAAGGTGCCGGGAGGTGGCGTACCATCGAGACCCTGCGGCGCGGGGACACAATCCCTGCGACCGATCTCGCCTCACACGGACGATGATTTGGCTTTGCTGCCCACCTGCGCAACTGCCCGCTGCCCTACCGAACAGCAACGGCAAGCGTTTTGTGCTGTGCATTGGACATACTAGTAGGACGTGTGGTGTGCTGGCGGCTTGGACAGGGCCAGGGCTGGTGGACCTGACATGTCGGGTTCGGCTCGTAACTCGTACCTTATTTTCTGTCGGAATGACGTACCAGAACGGACGGTACAGGCTTGAGGAGGGGGGGCGCGGGGGGGGCAATGGTAGGCGGGAATCGATGTTATGCGTGAACGCGCATGCCGAATAGGACACTTTTCCGCTGTTCAGAGTTTTGCTGTGACAGCTGCTTGATGTTGTGGGAAACTCGTGGCGGTGATGGAGTGTGTATAAATTTGGTGTTGTTGTTGTTGTTATTCTCATGGAAGGTTGGTGCCCTTTTGGAAGGTGGAACCTACATGGTGGAAGGCATGTTGGTACCTTCCTACCTGTGGTATGGTATCCAACGGCTCCGAGTGCCACACGATGCTTGCAGGCGGGATGGAGTGCAGCAACCTGCTACAGCCTACAGCCTACAGGCTGCAGCCAACCCTGGACGCCGACGCCGATTCGCATCCGTTGTTCCGCGCGTCCACTTCTTTCCCTTGTACGGGTCCGTGGATCAGAGTCGTGGGTCGCGGGCGGTGGGCCATGGCGTGGCTGAGCATGACACTGACAGGCGCAACTTCAGGCCCTTGAGGAGCTGAAGAGTGACTTCACACAATTCCAATTGTCCGTCAAAGTATCCATGCCTACATGCCCAGTAGGGCGGTACCTAAAGGTACAGTCGGTCTCACTGGCATGTCTTCACTACACTACACCACACCGAACGCTACCTAGGTACCTAGATATCACATATGAAGCATCAGGTAAGGAAGCTACTTCGCAGCCTAGCTAGGTATCTACATTGGTATTTACCTCCACGTGTAGGCAAGCTCAGCAATGTATGTACAATGCAATCTTAACGTGGTGCCCTGCCCGCTGTTCTTCTCAGTCAGGCAAGGCGCGGAAGCTCGCGGTGGAGGGGCCCCCCAAAGGCCCCAAAGATCCTTTGGAACAGCGAACCCGCCCGGTGCCCTGCACTGCACTGCAATGCGGCGGGCACTGCGCTGCACCTGGCCTTTGCGACCCAGGCCTTGCAAGTTGCCTGCCCTCGACCCTCGACCCCCGTTCCCCGTCCCCCCCCCCCCCCAGTCCTCTTTGACCCCGAATCGCCATCTCCACCACCGCCTGTCCAATCTTTTCCCCGAAACCTCGACGCCGTCACACTCTCCGCTTCTTTCTTGCCCGTTTTATCTTTCCCTTCTTCCTCTCTCTTCCCGCCCTCTCGCTTCATTTCCCCTCGCGTATGTCGACTCTTTAAAGAAGCCAGGTTCGCCTCATCTGCTCTTAGCTCCCGCCTCTCCATAAAGGGATTGAACCTCCTGTCATGCGCCTCGGCCTGTCACCGCCCAGCCCCCACGAGACGAAGACGGAGACGGCAACCTCAACTCTGCCACCTCGTTGACGACACGTGAAAAACAAAACAACAACAACAGCCCACCCACCCGGGCTCACTTTATAGAGTGGAACCCCCCGCCGAATCGAACCCTCCACCATTGTCCATCATCACCGTTACTGTCACGCCGCCTTCCCCCCCTTGATCTGCCAGTATGCCTCCCAGGAGATCTCACAAGAAGTCCCGAGCTGGCTGCAAACGGTGCAAGTCACGCAAGATCAAGGTAGAGTAGCCCGCCTACGTGGTCCTCCTACCCCCACCTGCCCTGCCGTGCTCCATTCGCCTGGGGGCTTGCAGAGAGTAGACTTCTGACTTTACCGGCTGTGCAGTGCGACGAAGTTCACCCAAGATGCGGCAATTGCGTGAAGCATGGCGTGCCGTGCGACTTTGAAAACCCCGATATCTTTGAGGAGCTTCTCACCGCCCTCACGCCCTCCCACACCCAATCATCGCAGTCCCCGATCGAGAGGGCGTCATCCTCTGCACCCTCGCCCTCGAGTCGAGCCAAGACCCCCTCCATCGCGCACACCGGCTCACCTCCCATCGCCATCTGCACCCCGCTCTACACCACCCCTCATACTGCCGCCATTTCCACGACGGGTTCGCCCAATAACCGCCTGCTTGAGCTGCGGCTGATGCACCAGTTCACCTCGATGACGTCCCGCACGTTGGTTGTAAACACGCCCGCCACCCACGACATCTGGCAAAATACGGTGCCCAAACTTGCATTTGGCGGGGCCAATTACTTGGCCGATGCCTTGCTCGCAGTCGCCGCCTTGCACCTTCGTTCCTTCAACCCAGACGACAAGGCTCTCGTCAGCGCATCTCACTCCTACATGGCCTCCGCCCTGGCCGCCTACTGTTCATGCTTACAGAACGGTATCACTGAGGCAAACGCCGAGCCTCTCTTCCTCACGGCTGCCCTCATTGCCTTCTCCTCGACCGCCCAACGAATATTCATCCGCGACGAGGCCGACCCGAACGATCCCACCAGCGCCTATTCGCTCCCAATCTCCTGGTTCCACGCCTTCCAAGGTGTGAAGACGGTGGTGGCAACCTCCTGGCCGTGGATTCGTAACAGTGGCGTCGTCATCCCCATCATCGATTCTCAGCCTGTTCTCCAGCTCGACCTGGACGCCACCTCTCCCACCTCATTCTTTGGGAATCTGCTCGATAACCTGGAAGATGAGTTGCAGAACGAAGACGCTATTATGGCCATGTCGACTAGGCAATCCTATCAGCATGCTGTGGCCGTTCTCAACTGGGCCCACAAGCTGCCGCACCGAGGCGCTGCCCTCGCATTCCCCGCCACGGTATCTAAGCGGTTCATCGAGCTATTGGAGGAACGCCGGCCACGCGCGTTGGTCATCCTGGCTTGCTTCTTTGCGCTGCTCAAAGGATACGAATCGGCAGTCTGGTGGTTGGAGGGTGTCTCGCGCAGAGAGGTCATGGGTATCGTGTCGCAATTCGAGGCTACCAGCCCCTGGTGGGCTCACCTTGAGTGGCCGGTCAAGATTGCCCTGTACAAGCACGCCATCATCCCCCCGGAAGTTTGGGGATCTGACTGGGTCACCGAGGAGAGCAAGGCCGAAAAGGGGCACAGCATGACGGCCGAATCTTTCGTCAACCACATCGAAATTTTAACGGGCGCGTTTGCGAGATCACAGCAGATGCCAGTCCCCGTCTCGGCGCATGCGGTGTAAGCGAAACAGCTGGCTATTACGCGGACACGAGGCATGACGAACAAAACTGTAGATGTGAGACGGGCCATGCTAGATCGCCTGGTCTAAGCGGCGTGCACAGAAAATTGCACATAGCAACGGCGGGGAGTCTGGGAAAGCGGGAAGTTCAGCGCCGTAGTCACGGGCAGAGCACAGGTCATGGAGCATTTGGGGGAATCGTGATTTCATGGTTTTATGATTTCTTGCGGCCACAGACCCCTAGGAGAATATTGGGGCGGATACTTCACATATGACGGCACTGGTTTGGGTCATGGATATAGCATCATTTACGGCAACGGCTTTTTCGGGCGGAGTTGTACATGGTATACGGGGTATACGGTATACTTACAACGGCTGATAGCGGGGTTCTACAGCCAGGGCAGCTCACACTGAGCACAGTAGCGTCTTGCAATTTAACGTCGAAATTTTCACATGAAATCGAGAGCAAACAAACATCTAGACTTCGCGTTTCGCCGCTCACCAGGTCGCAGCAGTTTCGGACGGGGGATGTCCCTTGAGCAGAGTCGAAAGAGGCTCAAGAAGCGAACAGACTAGCAAAATGCCACGCGTCTGCCACTACTAGCCAAATATGCCATCTGTGTGCATTGCGCCGTTGACAGCTGCCTCTGGGGCACGTATCTGCCCAGTTCGGACGGAGTAGCGTGATCTTTGATTACCCCTTCTCGCGTTACTTCCACCGAGGATGCCGAGGGTGGTGGAAGCCTCCTTCATGTGATATGACATGTTACTGGCGGGATGGCCGGTTCACGCAGGCTAAAACTTCACTGGTTGGCAGAAACGGGTTCTGGATTATGCCTTGCTAGGCGGGGACTTCCTCTGAGTTATCATCCTATCTTTCCCCCCCCCCCCCCCCCCCCAGCAGGTCAAGCAACGGAACCCGATCTCCGGTTCGGTGGTGAGAGGTCGATTTTGCCAAGAGAAACATGACTGGGACTTGTCAAGATGACAAGTAACCGTAAATCAAACACTTAATTGCAGCATCCCTGCTTTTTTTGCTTTTGGGGCGGACGTCCAAGGGCGACCGAGCAGATTGACCTTTGGCAACGTAGTTTTGACGGTTCACGGCGGAGCCGAGGAGGAGGGTCATACTCCGGCTGCGGCGACTCACCACATGAAAATGACTCGGCCGGTACGGGAGCGATGTCCAGGTGGCGACTATTTGACGTAGCACAGGCATCGGGGAAGTGGCCGGCTTGAATTCGAACTTACACACGCGTACAGGCCAGAGAGGGTGAGATGTGCCTGTGACGATGGCGGTGCCAGCGGTTCGGAGACACCTCCCGTGACGTGATCCCCAATGTTGGACAACAGCCTCGGTCCCTCGGTTGTCCGGCATTCGTTTTCCTTCTTAAAGACGTAGGCATCGACTTCCCGCCCGAGGTTCCCGATGGAGGGTGGGGGAGAGACGAGCTTGACTTTTCCCAATGCTTCAATTTTCTATTCTTTCTTACATTTCCCAGGTGCCGGGACTGAACTCCTGTCTGATGGGGGACCCGTAGGTCTGGATCACCCACGTCTCAGGCAATTTTCCGAGAGCCCGAGGACTTCGGAATATCAGAAGTGCGGGCCCTGGGTGGATGTCATGAAATGGGAAAAGGGAGGGAGGATCGCTAGGTTTGGTTTGATGGTCACGCTTGTTGTCCCTTTATTCGAATTTGAGTTGGCATCTTCGGGGTTGGCACCTGAATAGGCCGTTCGCATTTGCTCTTTTTTACCTCCAGCTGCGCAGGAAGGCTGATGAATAGGTGTCAGCTTCTGTCAGCGAGCATTGTTCATGTTTCCCATTTGCCGTTTCGTCAAAGTCTGGAGAGAAGCTGGGAGGGTGCTGGAACCCCTCCCTCGGTTTAGACTTTTTTGGACGGCGGGCCACATCTTTTGACATTTTGAGTTGTGTACGAAGAGTGCATGGGAGTTCGGACAAGTGTCAGCAGGAGCCGACCGGAGAGGATTTTTTTTGTCTTTTTCTTCTGGAGTTCGAGGTGCTTCGGGGGTGGCATCGTGGGAGAGGTTCTATTGGTGCGCATCGGTTGTCGTTCACGGCATCGTCACTTGGGGGTGGGTGTGGTGTTGACGAGTCGGTGACAAGCGAGTGTGTCTGCGGCAGTGTCATGAGGGGGTAGCTGGCAATGAGGATAAAGTCTGCGGTGCCCCCTCCCCCGAGTCGGTGCGACAGGTCGTGCGTCTCTGATGTGACTCGGGTGCGATGGAGCAAACCCAAGGTTAAGTGGTTTGGTTGAAGCTTTGCAAGACGGCGGTTGGCCTGCCTATAGGCGAGAGCTTAGTTTGCCAAATACGGGTTAAGCAGCGACTATGCGGGAACGTCTCTGAGCCTTGATCAACTGGGGGTTATTATAAGAAGTCTCGGAAAATACGACAAACTGATGCTGCGTTGAGAGGAGGTCTCCGTGTCTCGGATCATTCCTCCGATCAAGCTTAATTCAACATCCGCCGTCGCTTCCGTCCCAAACAAAGGGCGCAACTGGGTATCTATCTATAAGAAGGACCGGATAAGCTGCACTGCGTCGGGCTCTCGGCCCTTTGGCAAGCGGCACATAGATTAAGAAGAGCGGACAACAAGACACCGTTTGATATAGGCACGGGCGGTAGCTCTCGTCAGCTGAGCACCGTTGCGTCGTCCCGGACCAAATAAAAGGGGAGGCTAAAGGGAGCGTTCGCCAAGTTTCCGGGAGTGCAAAGGGGAACTGTGGGGAACCGCTTGCCGTGATTGGAGGACTCTTGATGTTCCTCCTCCCAGGAGGTTGCGCCGATGAAACGTCAACTCAGCAACTCCGTCAGTCTTTCCCCACTGCCGTTCAAAAAAGGGAGAGCTGTTTGGCTGCGTTTGGATTCGCCGGGTTCCCTTTAGGGCTCAATATGTCTGAGGCAGTGGAATGCCTGTCCGTCCTCTGTCTGCCACGCCGCCGCCGCGATTCGCTCGCCTGTTCAGGGGTTGTCGGTGAGTAGAGTGCGCAGTGGCCGGGAGGGTGACATGCTAACCCGTCTGCTGATGGCCTGCGAATATTGCTCCGCCGCGCCCGGTTGTTCGGGAGTGAGAGGGTCTTGATGGGTTCGGAGGATCCGTCAATTAGAGAGAGACGGGGGGTTGATGGCTTAGTGTTGGCGGCTTGGTGAACTGGCGTATATACTACTCTGCCGTCGCCGTCATGGCGGAAGAAGCCCTTTGCTTCTACAAGCTAGACTTCCAACCGCAAGAAAAGGGGATATACCATACAGAGGTATTTCCACCCCAGCTTTTCTCGACGTCGATCGCCGAACCCCAGAGTGGACCCGAACGAAAACCCCAGGAGGTGTCGCCAGGATGCTCGCCTCGCTCGCTTCCGTCTTCCTCCTCGCCCTGTCCACGGCCAACGCCGCCCTCACGTACAAGGGCGCGGACTGGTCCTCGGTGACGATCGAGGAGAAGGCCGGCATCAAGTACAAGAGCAGCTCCGGCGCCTCGCAGTCGCTCGAGACGATCCTCAAGAACGCCGGCGTCAACAGCGTTCGCCAGCGCGTCTGGGTCAACCCCTCCAACGGCGACTACAACCTCGACTACAACCTCGCCCTCGCCAAGCGCGCCAAGGCCCAGGGCCTCTCCGTCTACCTGACGCTGCACTTCAGCGACACCTGGGCCGACCCGGCCAAGCAGGGCATCCCGTCCGGCTGGCCGTCTGACATCGAGAACCTGAGCTGGAGGCTGTACAACTACACCCTGGAGGTGAGCAACGCCTTCCAGAAGGCCGGCGTGCCGCCCGCCATTGTCAGCATCGGCAACGAGATCCGCGCCGGCTTGCTGTTCAGCACCGGCCGGACGTCCAACTGGTACAACGTCGCCCGCCTGCTCAACTCGGCCGCGTATGGCATCAAGGACTCGTCCCTCAGCCCCAAGCCCCGGATCATGATCCACCTCGACAACGGCTGGGACTGGAACACGCAGAACACGTGGTACACCAACGTCCTGGCCCAGAACGTGCTCAAGGCCTCCGACTTCGACATGATGGGCGTCTCGTATTACCCCTTCTACGGCAGCGGCGCCACCCTGTCCGCGCTCAAGACTAGCCTGACCAACATGGCCAACAAGTGGGGCAAGGAGATCGTCGTCGCCGAGACGAACTGGCCCTCGAGCTGCCCGAGCCCTGCCTACGCGTTCCCGAGCGACCTGAAGGACATTCCCTTCTCCGCGGCCGGCCAGGCCACCTTCTTGAAGCGCGTCGCCGACGTCGTTGCCGGCGTGAAGAACGGAAAGGGGCTCTACTACTGGGAGCCTGCATGGTAAGAACACCTCTGGCCCGTTAAAGATGGCGTTTATAGATGGCGTTTGCTAAAATTTCAATGTGCAGGATGAACAACCAGGCTCTTGGTTCGAGCTGCCCTTCCAACACTCTGTTCTCGTGGCCCGGCACCGCCATGTCGAGTCTGGATGTCTTCAAGAGCATCTAAGTGAGATCTGTGTGGAGTGAAACAAGGCTGGGCGTTTCATTTCATCGGCATTCTTACGTAGCCGACACTGGCTGTCAGCTCAAGATGCTTTCGCATCGTCAGTGATCCAATGGTGGTCTTGAAAAGGGATCCATACCGGTGGCCCCGAACTCCCGCCAATCGGTTAATATCATTCCACCGAGAACAGCGACCACAAGCCCCGACGCTCTTGCTGAGCTTCAAGCATAGAAAAAGGTCTCAGTGATTGAAGAGACACTGGTCGGCGGAGGAACGTACATATTGGACATTGGCCCTGCGCGATATTGTGTTCGCCACGCGAGGGACGGCATATACTTTTATTTCAGCACGTAAATACTTTGAGCGTTTTCGTTCACGTACATATATGATCAAGCCATCTGGGAAGCAAGCTACTGGCGGTACAAAACATCAATTCTATGCACGTCGCAGGAAAGACGGGCTTGTTGAAGGGCGTGTTGTTACTCGTATGCGTCGGGCTGTCGTGTTGCGCGTTCAACGATCATTCCATCTGTGGATCAACATCCCTCGTCCCACATCAGACAGCAACGCCCAGGCTCACACCCGTTCGGCTTTCCTGAGTATTCTTGGGGGTCTTTTCGTCCTGTGGATATGGGGGCAGCTTTAGTCTGTTTCAATGGCAGTCGTACTATCATATTCCGATGTGAAAAGAGAGAAAAAGTCGAGATAAACCAAGATGATTGCAGGGATGCCAAAATCTATATTACTGAGGTTACAAATGCACGGCAAGCCATGCTTTTCCCTTGACATTGCCGTCAGCATCTGTGACGCTAGAATAGAGGTGGATGCCACTACCATTCGTGCACTAAAGCCCTAAATGACATCACGCTGCAATTCTTATTTCTGGGGAAGAACTACCAGCTGCCATGTCTCGATCAAGCGACCGGAGTAAGAGAAGATGCCGGCGAAACTAGCATGATGGCTCAAGATATTCTATTCAGTTCAGCCCACACGTACTTTTCGGGATGAACACCAACGGTCGTACCCTGCAAGTTTGCGCATCGTCAAGCCGACCTCACCTCCGGCTCTCAACGGGCCGCTGTGAATGAAGAAAATTAGGGCATCCCGGTCTCCACGGCGAAGTGGAGCGCGCGACGGATGCACTGCGCCGGTGATGTCGGAGACGGCAGCTCAATGAGTGAAGGAGACGGACGGCGCACGCGGGAGGTCCGAGCTCCCGCGTCGCTTAAGTGCGTGGTACCCGCTAGGGGATACGTGGCCCACAGGCCGACTACGTACCTGTCCTTTTTTTTCTGTGGTAAAAATCACATGACTGCGGGGGGAGGGCAGAACCCTACGGAATTTTCAGATTGTCGCTGGTGCTAGTCAAGCAGGCCCCGAAGCGAGCAAGCCCCAGCGTCTCCCAAAACTTCAACCGCACCGGCAATTCAGCTTATTCGCTCTCGATAGATCGCATCGATAGCGAATTCCCTGACCTCACAACACCGCAAAGATGGCTGACGACGAATACGTACGTGCGACCCTGCTGTTTTCCTACCCCTCCAATGCGATGGCAGACGAGACGACCGCGCCGTCGCGGTGACGGATGTGGAGGGATTGGAGTGGCGCGACGAATCACTTTGGCATCGAATATCTTGGCTGACTGGAGGTACTCGTACAGAACGCCGAGGAGGCTGCCGAGATCAAGAAGAGAAGAGCCTTCCGCAAGTTCTCCTACCGCGGAATTGACCTCGAGGCGTACGTGTTCCCCGTTTGAGAACATCCCACCCGTCCACGCACACGCAGAAAACCCCTTCGAGAACCGCCGACAACCTCCACGCACACACTCTCCCCTCCATCAAGCGAACCCGACGAAGAACCCGCCCGTATCGAGAATCAAAGGAACAGTCCCGGCTAACATGCATTCTCCCTGCAGTCTCCTTGACCTCGACTCCGAGCAGCTCCGCGATGTCGTCCACGCCCGTGCCCGCCGGCGCATCAACCGCGGCCTCAAGCGCCGCCCCATGGGCCTGATCAAGAAGCTCCGCAAGGCTAAGCAGGAGGCTAAGCCCAACGAGAAGCCCGACCTTGTCAAGACGCACCTGCGTGACATGATCGTCGTCCCCGAGATGATTGGCAGCGTTATTGGCATCTACTCCGGCAAGGAGTTCAACCAGGTCGAGATCAAGCCCGAGATGGTTGGTCACTACCTGGGAGAGTTCTCTATCTCTTAGTATGTTTCCAAGATGGTTCGAAATCGACGGAACGGATTGCTAACAGTTCCCGCAGCCGCCCCGTCAAGCACGGTAGACCCGGTATCGGTGCTACCCACTCTTCTCGTTTCATTCCTCTCAAGTAAGAGGATGGTTGTGGGCTGTCTTTGGGAGGTTCTTGCATTCAACGGACATCACGGCGAAATGGGAAAATGGTTTTGGTAGCATGGCAAGGCCACTGCCATGTTGTATGGACAATGATAGTTCAATACAACATCGTTGTCCGCTAGAGGGTTTGAGCCTCAAGAGGGAATGAATTAAACGAAATGGAGATACCAAAAGTACCAAAATTGCACCGTTCTGCCTTGCTTTCTTGCGAGTGTTCCACTGGTTTGTTCCCCACGATGTGGTTTGAAGCCCGGACTAAGTCTGGGTCCATCGTGGTATGATGCAATCGCTGCCCCCCATTTCCCCCGCGCACCTACATTAGTGTAGCCCTGGCGCCGGACCCACAGAGGGCCGGATATCTAGGTATTCATGGGACAAATACAGTTGGCCTTGATTCAGTTCCTCATAGGTGGTGATAGTCAAACAAACGTGGGTATATTGTAGTCTAAGGTATCGATACATGTAATCATTACAACTCCTGCTTGCCCAGCTTCTTCAGCTTCTTCAGCTGCGCGCCCTCGTGTGCCTCCAACCTGTCAAAGAGGTCCTTGCTCCAGTGGCTCTTGTCGCCCTTGTTCCGATCCATGATCGTCTTCACGGCGGCCTTCCAGTTGTCGTCGCTCACGCGGTCGGCGATCCTCTTGGAGAAGTCGGCCTCGGAGGCCTTAAAGAGAGGCCACACGCCGACCTCGGCGCCCATGGCCTCGTCCAGGAAGCTGTCCAGCACAAGCTGGCCGGCCTTGCGCTGAGTGCTGTCCCAACGAGCGTCCTCGGGGGCGAGGATCTCGAGGAGGCGGTCCATGCCCTTGTTGGCGATGAAGTCGTCCCTGATGGTCGGGCTCTTGATGAGGCCTCTGATGGCCGCGATCTGGGCCTTGGCCTTGTTCGCTGCGCGGAGGACATCCTCGTCGGTCGTGCTCACGGCGGCGCCGTCCTCGTTCGAGGGCCCAAAGGACGCGTAGAAGCTGTCGCGGAGAGTGGGCGCATTCTTGGCCTCAGCGGCGGAGCACTTGGCGTCCATCAAGGCCGGCCAGATCTTGGTCACCTCCTCGAGGGCCTTGGGGTTGTTCTGCAGGGCGCCGGAGATGATGGCGGCGGCCTGCTGGTCACGAGGGACGGCGCCCTCGCCAGGTGCCGGGGTCTTGGGGTCGGTCATGAGGCAGAAGAGGGCCTTGACGGTGTCAAAGGTTTCGGTGATCTTCACACCGTAGTAGATGTCGTGAGAGATGTCCTCGAGAAACTCGAGGGTCTCGTCGAGGGGGAGATCGGCTCCGCCCGCTCCCTTTCTCACAAAGTCGAGATTTGTGTAGAACTGGCCCGACTCCTGCTGCGGCGGCTTGACCATGCCGACGGGGTCGTACTTGGGTGCGCCCTTGGGCAGCGGTTGCTGCTCTTCTTCGGGTGAATCTTGAGAGTCCACAACCACGATGGAGCGGTCCGTCGGCATGCCTTCCAGCGCTGCGTTCTGCTCCGTCGGGTCGTTAATCTTGGCCTCCTTTTGGCCCGTGTTGATGTTCATCCGAACGTGAAGGCCGGGCGGCAGATCTTGGTCTTCGTGAACAATCTGAAATTCCTCTGTTGGCTGGAAGATTTTGGGATAACATTCTGCCGGGTTGTCTGTGTGGCAGATGAGTTCGACTTCTGCCGACGGTGGATGTGTGGCGACCGATGCTTGTGAGGAGGCGGCGACGGTGGGTGCGAGGAAGAGGAGGCCAAAGACAACCATGAAAATGGTATGAGGCAGCAACGATGTGCGTTTTGAGAATCTTGCTGCCATATTGCCGCAACGATAAGTCGGCAATGCGTGTTGCTCAATAAAAGCGATTAGGTGGCCCAGTCAACTCAAAGGTAGACAGTTGAAATGTTCCGGTTGCGGCAACCGTTAGACGCTAGTCCTGTGTTGTAGTTGCTATTGATGAATGAGAACAGCAGGGGGCACGGGCACGGAAAAGAGTTGAGAGAAGTGTGGGTTCGGAGAAGTGACTGAGTAGAGCCACCGAGTATGGTTTGATGTTCGATGTTGCTGTGGTTGTAGCCCAAGACAGAACTTCTTCGCAGTTTTATAATCTTTTACATCGAAAAAAATGAGTCAAACTGAAAAAAGGCCAGTTTGCCTTCATGAAATAGAATTTCATCGAAGTCACCCTTATGGCCAAGTTGTCACCAAGTGCCAGCCCCGTGGACCCCAGCCTGGGAGGCAATTGTCCTATTTGAATTCGGCAGGCTGTGATTGGTCGATATAGACGCCACAAGCGCCCCGCGCTAATCCGCGAAAAGTGACGCTGCTCGGGCACTTTGGAATAACCTCCACACCCGAAGCTCCCTCCTCAATCCCACCCCCAAGCCAATTCCCATCGTCAATCGACACCGACCCGCGACGTCATTCACAATGCAGGCCATTCGAACGCGGGGTGCGTGCATCGCGCGCCAGTCGCGCCTGACTGGCCTGCGCCAATCGAGATCCTACGCCTCCGGAGGTGACCACGGCCACCACCACGCACACAACGTCGAGGAGCCCATCGGAGTACGTTCACGAGCGGCACCCCGCGTCGCCCGGACGCCAAAGCAATCACTATCATGATCCGGAAGCTAATTGGACTCTTAAATCGTGTAGAACTTCTTCTGGGCGACCGTCGCGGTCATCCCTGCCGCTTACTTCATGTACAAGATCACCACCCCCGGCAAGGACGGCGAGCCGCCATACCTCACTCGGAAGATTCACGAGGCCTGGTACTGGCAGGAGATCTGGGCAGAGAGGACTGCTCTTCACACCAAGGCTGTGGAGCAGGCCGGCTTCGACCGGTTGCTGTTCTTCTCCACCCCCGCGAACCGCGACGTCGACCTCCGGTTCCCTGAGTGAGCCACCCGCATTCCTCCCGAGCGCACCCCCCCAAGGAAGGGCAATTCCGTAGCGATGAACTGGTGTAGGCTGACCGATGAACTCCTCTAGGGCCCTCTCCAACCACGCCGCCCGCAACGTCGTTGCTGGTTCCCAGGTCAACTTGGACCACGTCGTCGCCCACTACAAGAAGCAGCATCTCGATGAGGAGGCGCGGAAAGCCGAGCTGCTGGCCAAGAAGCAGGAATGAGGGAGAATTGTGGTGTATGATACCGTTGCATATATCAACCCGAGGTTGAATCAAGATTTCCAAGTTCATTTGTTCGTTGGCCGCACGTCAGGACGTATCAAATCGAGAATTGTGACCGCGCCTGCTGACTGTGTGTTTCGTCCCAATGGGTGACACCTTCTCCTTTTGAGGGAAACCACATTCAAAAGAGGAAGCCGTAGTGGCTTGTTCCTCTAGGTATAGGGAAGGAATGATGAAGGAGAACATGACGCACAAGGTGCCTTCCCCAGCATATCAGGCATGGCACCATAGGTAAATGGCTCTGCTTTGTCGGGGAGCGCCACAGACCTCTCCCCTTCATCTTCACGTTGTCCAATTTGGAATCATTGCTTGCTACGATTAATTAACTGCTTGACACGCTGTTATCACTTCGTGCAGCTTTACATCAACGATACCTCTCTCACGGTATAACAAAAAGCATCTCAACCGACAACATGAATCGTCTCGGGGTTCACAACAACGGAAGCCTCCTCCAGGTCGGAAAGCCGGCTCCATCAGTAGAGGAGAGCTCCTTGACCACCATAACGGAGGAATCACGCACGAACAGCCAAGTACTGTTTCAGGCAGACGATGCACCGCCAACAGGGGAACCACCCGCAAACCACCCACCACTGGTTCAGGCAGACGATGCACCGCCAACAGGGGAACCACCCGCGAACCACCCAGCACCGATTCACGCAGACAATGCAGTGCAAACGGGGACACCACCCCCGAACCACCCAGCACTGGTTCAGGCAGACAATGTACAGCGAATCCAGGACCTTGTGGACAGTGTAATGCCCCCACTGATCATCGATCTAAGCCTGATGACACTTGCTGAAATCGAAAATCCTCTCCAGCAGAACCAAGTGCCCGTAGACCACGGCCAAGCTCCAGGGCAAGACCCGGCCCCTGCGGAAATCGAGCCAGCTCCTCAGAAAGACCAGGTCCTTGCCGTGCCCAAGACTACTACGATAACCTAGCAAGATCAGCAGCAGAACCAACAGCCCGCGGGCGAGCCGATCACGAAAAGGCAACAAATAAGAAACTCCATGTCCACTTTTTGGGACAAGACGAAGACGAAGCTATCCAATGGCTGGAAAAAGTCTAAAACGAAGTTGAAGTTTTGGAAATCTTCTGCTGAGCCCCCCCCTATTGGCGGTCTGTGGGAAGCATGACACCAGAACGTTGGGGGCGCGCGTGACAATGCTGAAAATAACCCTGGAGATAACCGCGAAAGAAGAAGACCAAAGAAGCTGGAAAAAATAAGAAAAGCGAAATCCATCAACGGCAAGCGTGGAAAGACGCGAATGGAACTGGACTAGGGTTGTAGCATTGCGACATTTGCATTGCATGGCATAGGTGCCATCAGCGTTGTTAGTGTAATCAATAGGTACATGATTCAAAGCGACTTTGCCGGCCACCGGCTCGAAGTATAATAAGTACAGCGTATCTCGATTCTTTCTGGTGAATAAGACCGCGCAATGAAAAACGGGAGGGCACTATGTGAACATACGCTGCAGGGCCTTTTGGCCAAGCCTCACAAACTGGGACGCGTCCATTCTGAATTTCTAGCCGAAGTCCTCTAGTCAGAGCTGACTGGTTTATTTGTTTATTTTTCTATTCTTGGAGTTTTGCGAGGTAGAACCTTGGCGCCCGGTATGGTCGGCATTTAGGTGTCTCTCGGATTGGAGATGGGACTTCTCATTCCACAACCCCTCCGGCCTAGTGGCTACTACGGACGTGAGGGATCGACTTATTTCCCCAGGGTTCAATAGCAACGGGTTCTGCAATCACTGATACTTCGTTTCGATCTTGATTTTGGGCTCAGGGTCGCAGATGGTTTCTCAAGATTCGATTATCTGGCTCAAGGCCTCTACCGATAATCATGTCTAATCCGGTTCGTGTCATCAGCTCCGCGCGGGGCAAAACAACGACGAGCTGCGTCAACAACCAAAAGGATAAGGAGAATCTCGACCTCATCAAGACCGCGTATCCCATGCCGGTTCCTAATGCGGCGCCAATACGGCAAACACTGTTTACATCTGCCGAACCCCAAGAGTGGTCTCCCGCTGGCACCTTTAGAACTCTCTCGCATCCCCGGACTCGAGCTTCCAGACTGCCACGCCCTAGCTCTAATCACGCCACGACTCCCTCCACGGCAAGGTCGAGGTCGAACACTAAGAACTATTGTCGGGCCGGCAGGTACTCGAATCGGCTCGGGGATACCGGAATTCGGTCGGCTGCGAGGGGGAGACGGCGCCTCCCGGCAGTAACGGTTTCTTTAGAAACCGTGGACTTTGACAAGCTGTTCGGAGAAGAGAGGGTTAGCGGTCTCGAACGATTGGGCGACACCGAATATGTTCTTGCTTCGAGCTAGAAGAGGAGGGGCAGGAGTGTAGGCCGGCCGTCTTGACGTTGTCTGGGTAAGCGTACCTTGGAGTCCATCTCAAGACCCTCCTGCTTGTCGACGAGGAAGTCGTGAATGTTCTTGCGCTGGTCGCCTGATGGGGGTTCGTGTTAGCTTGCCTCTTTACGCCGGCGTGGGAGTCGGGCTAGGTAGGAGGGGGAGGAAGAAGCGAAGCTACGGCCCCGCTCTCGCCGACGACGGGGTGGAAACGCACCCTGGAGCTGGATGACCTCGCCGAGGTCCTGGTCCTCCACAATGGTACCGTTGCAGGCGAACTTCTTCTTGATGACCTTCAGGATCTTCTTCTGGTCGAAGCGCTTGGGCAGGCCCTGGATGGTGGTGAGGGTCTTGCGGCCATTGCGCTGCTGGATACGGATGTGGATGTAGTCCTGTCCCTTCTTGGGATTGTTGATGCCCTCGCCCTCTTCGGCATCGGCGAAGGGGTCGATTGTCTTGAGGTTTTCGATGGTAGTCATCAGAGCCTGCCGCCGCGCGTCGCGTGTTTCTTTGTTTTGAAGAGGTTAATTTGGGGGTTTTAAGGTGAAAAGAACTGGGAGTCTTTAAGAATTTGGTTTTTCTTATCCTAGAGGTGACTGAGTTTCAAGTAGTGGGGACTTTTTTTGTGGCTGCAATGTTTCTTTCGAGATCCAAGGCTAGGTGGGATGGTGGGGGTTTCTGAGCTTGTCAATTCACAGCTCAGGGGACCTGGCGGGGTCCATCCAGGTGAGTCCGTGCACGCCTGATGATCTGCCTGCGCACTGGGAGAGCAGATCCCCCAGAATCTCTGTTCCTGGGCAAGCTTCAGTGGAAGTATCCGAAACGACACACTGAGCTTCGTTTCCGCTAGAAATTTCTCGTACCTTACTCAACGCCCCTGTACCACCAGGATCGGAGCTTCAATTACATATTAGCCACGCCATACTTGTTAGCTGTAGCACCACACAGCTTAAACACTTTTCCCGCGCCTGGCCTTGTCATCTATCTGCCTTAGTCCATCCACATGTGTCATTGAGATACACCGATTCGGACTTTCTAATGCCGACTTTCAGAAGCTTTTCACAATGTCTGGTTTAAACGACGGCATCGAGGTCCGCGGCTCAAAAGGCGGTGCCAAGGGCCGCTCGATCCATGCAACCCGCCGCTTCTCACCCGGCGATGTCATCGCCCGCTTCGACGATCCGGCCGTTGTACTGCCGCCAGGCCAGCGCGCTCTCGAGTACTGCAACCACTGCCTTAGGAATCAAGCCCACCCTGCCGCCCCGAAGCTCCGCGTCTGTACCGGCTGCAAGACGGTCGCCTACTGCGGTCCGGCATGCCAGAGGGCCAACTGGGCAGCGGTCCATAAGCTGGAGTGCAAGGCCATTAAGCGGCTGCATGAGGCGAAGCCAGCGGACCAGCCCGACTGGGTGCCCACCCCGGTCCGCGCTGCAGCCCAGGTCATGCTTCGGCCGAAGGTTCTTGAAGAGTTTGATGCTTTGGAGGGTCACGTCGGGCTGTGGAAGAAGGATGATGATATGAAGCTGAAGCTACAGGCTCATGGTGTTGTGAAGTGTCTGGGGGCAGATCAGATGACCCCCGTGGGCCTGGAGGCAGCTTACCAGGTCTTATGCAAGGTAACCATGATATTTCTCGCATCTCGAAGTTCGGAGGACTTGCACTAACATCTCCCAGCTTCAAACGAACGCCTTCAGCCGTACCGAGGAGTATTCTGAATCTGGGGGTATTTTCCTGGACACGAAGCTGGCCATGATGAATCATTCATGCGTGCCAAATGCTTTGGTGCAATTTGGTGGCAGAAGTGCTACCCTCAGAGCCACGGCCGTCATCAACTCCGGCGACGAGATTGAATTATCGTACATTGGTCTGGAAACCTGCCCATCCCCTGATAATATGACTTTGACTAACTCGCACCAGACCACACGCAACCCAAAGGCAAAAGACAAGGCGAGCTCGATTCATATCACTTTCAGTGCTCTTGCCCCAAGTGCCAGCACGACCTTGACGAATACCAAGTCGCCAAGACAGATCCAACCGTTGACCTGAACGCTAGCCTGAGCGTCATGCGCGATATTGCGCGCTTTCAAAGCTATTCCAGCGGCGGCGCTATCGATCCGTCGCAGCGTACAGCAGTCATGAAGCTTAGCAAAATCTTCCCAGTCTCTCTCCGCAACATGGAGCCCAAGGAGAAACACGAGTGGCTGAGAAGGGCTTACAAGACCGGGTCGTACTTCGTTCAGACGGAAAAATGGGCCATCGAGCCGTTTGCGCAGGTGGTGGACGAGGCATGCTTCTACTTCGGAAAGGATCGTGGCAACCACGAGTGTGCCCTCGCTGTCGCTTGCTTATCGGCTTATGAGGTCGAGCCGTTCAAACATGTCGTACCGTGGCATCCGCAGAGGCTCAAGGGACTTTCGTCTATCGCGATTGCCCTGTCCAACACAGCGCCAAACCCAGAAAGGCTAGTGGAACTTGCCAGAGATATGACCGCAACGAAGAAGTTCCCGACAGACAGCGTCAAGGTGCTAGAGAACCTGGATCAGGTGTCTCTGTGCCAAATGCTACTGTCGATCATCCATGCACATAGCCCCTTGGCCCCGTCAGCCGATTGGGAGGTGTTGGTGTTGGCGCAGGAGATGCTCAAGGATATCGAGAGTCTTCCTGGCCGGGACAGAGAGAACGGACTGATCATTGCCTGGGGGAAAGACCCGAAGAGTATGGACGACTTTTTCGAATTTTCTGTCGTTGAGCCGATCAAAGCGCTTTCGAAACTCGGAAAGGTCGTGCTGGAAGTAGATCTGGGTTCGGATCGTGATTTGTCTACCTAATGATACCCGCAGTTGTAGAGGGCACACCGCTTCTCGATGACAGGTATGCTCATGATGGCAACGTGTTGTACAGCCCGCAAGAAGCTCCTAGACCGCTCGATACCGGTATGGGTAGCTTTCCCCCGCCCCTCCAATGAATTATGCCGCCTTTCTTTATCCTGAGCTACCACCCCCAAAAGCCCCTTTGACGTACGCTAGATCTTGCCACACAACGAGAGCATCTCAGGAACCATTCCAACTGAAGCATCCGCAGAACAATTCTGCTACTGTTTCTTAATTGTCCTCTTGTCCATGGTACCCGATCTCGTAAGTCTGGGAGACTTTGCAGACTCCTGCCTTCTTGACCGATCCGACGGAGTCTTCCTTTTTCGCGGCCCAGGATGGGAACGTGCGGATGATGGTTCTCCGTTTTCGTCTGACGAATTGTCGCTTTGATCTTGACCTGGCTTCGCAGGCCCTATCTTGCCGCCGGGGTCTTCCGTCGTCTCCAGTCCCTTCGAGTATTCTTCTGGGTGCGACAGCTTGAGAGGATGCTCATGATTCAGTAGCGCGGGAAACTCCACGTTTCCCTCTAGACGCTGCACTCTTCTTTTCAGGAGATCCATTTCCATCTGCAACGAATCGACCAGGCTTGCTCTGTTTCCAATCTTGGTGATGTTGTTTGTCAAAATGTCCAGCTCCTTAGACATGATTGGCTGAGATTTCGACTCGAACGGTTGAGAACGATGTTGGCTCATTTCTTCTTTCAATTTCCTCAAATCCACTTCCAAGCTGGTGAGTTCCTTGGTGTTGTCTTTTGCCGCGCTCAGAGAATCTCTTGTGGTTTTCTTTGCGGTTGCGAGCTCTTGCCGCAGACTTGTCGACGCGTTCTCGAGCCGCCGTACATCATCCTTGGTAGCTTAGAGCCCCTTATGAAGCAAATCAGCCTCGCTTCTTGCCTTCTCACAGAGATTTTGGAATTTTGTTATCGCCGAGCATGCCTCTTGAAGCTTGTTCTCGAACTTGGAAGTGGCAGGCTTTTGGTGGATGGTGAGCTTCACTTCGGAAATATCTGTGTTGGCAGTTGCAATGTCTCTCTTGTTGTCGTTGATCTCACTTCGCAGCTCAGTGATGCTTTCGTTTAGCTGTTTGACTCGACTGTCTATGCGGGAGATGACGTCGTCGAACTGAGACACTTTCTGGTATGCTGCATTGCCGATCCTTTCAATTTGCTCTTGCTGTGCTACAAGGCCGGCCTGTATACTGCCCAAGTCGACAGAGTCGTTCTCGAGTGATCCGCCGTCATCACCATCGAAAACAATATCATGAAGCTGAGAATCATGGAAGGCGCGCTCTAGTTGTTCGGGCTTCGATCCGGAACAACGTTGAAGACGCAGTTTACGGCGAACTTTCAGCTCTACCGTGCCACCATTGGGTCCGAGGAATGACTGAGGTCTGTCGAAGGAAGATTTGAGAGCTAGTATTTGTTAGTGGGGGGTTTGTTCGCAGCGCCTTTCGACCTACTCTTCAAGGACGTGATTGATGGGACTTGTGACGCATTTCAGCCCGATAACTGCATCGCAACCTAGACACGCAATTTTCTGAACTCTGCTGCGAATTCGCAACGTTAGCATCGTCGTATGTGCAGGTCGGTAGGCGCCGTGATACCATTCAGCCACAAGCATGTCTGTCTTACCAATCCTCGCAGGACCTTTGGTAGTTATCTGGACTTCACCAATGGCGTCGAAAACCGGACTAAAATGGTCCGAAAGTTTCGTCCACAAGTTCGTGAATGAGGCCAGAGGCCGCTGGCATTTGTTGCAAACGGCCGTGAGAGTTTCCATGTCGCTGTGGCAGTCGCCCGGGGAGATGGCACTGATTGTTCTTTCCCGTAGATAATAGGGCCGTTTGCGAGTGGACGTTTTACAGGGAGATCTGAAGGGACAAGAAGGAGGACAAACTCTGGAAGGTCCGCCTTCGAGGTAGATGTACGAGCTGTTTCTTGCCTGGTATTACTATTATAACTCTCTTCTGGGTAAGTTGACCAGGGTACCCTACCTTGTCCTCGCCCGCGGCCCGCTAAGGACCCCTAGCTTCTTATCTTATCTCTGAGAACCTACCTATCTCAGTATTGAATCTAATTGGTCTGCCCCGCAAATGCCCCGTATTTTTGATCGCATTGCAAGCTCCTACGTATTCTGGTATTCTGCAGGGGCGTTTTCTGAGTCTCTCGGTCGCGAAAAAATCACCATCTCCAACCCCACAACTATCTATATGTCCTTTAGCACATCGCCTCTTCCCTTCTCGCCTCTTCCCCCCAATCTCCGGTCACGAACTTATACTTAGAGTCTTGAATCATGCGGAAGAATCGGAAAAACCGCCAGCGCGAGCAGCTGGCGGTCGAGGAAGCCGTCGCCGACTCCGGGAACCCGACCGTTACCGGGTCTGTCGCAAACCTCGACCTCAACGCATCGATCGCGACGGATGATCAAGGGAAACGTGGTGGCGAGAACGAAGCGCGCGAGGGCTCCTCGCAGACCCAAAGCAGTGGAAGCCTTAAAAGGTCCGCTCCAGACGATGACGACGACGAAGGATGGCAGAAGGTGGAGCGCTCCAACAAGAAGCGCAAGAAGGTCCCTCGCGAGGGTTCCAACAACTATCCCGCCATCACCTTCTCCTCAAGCGCCAAACTATTTTCCAAGATCAACCTTGCGATGCTCCGCGACCTCATTTTATACTTGTTCGCCGACGGCACGGGCCCCAATTGGGTCTCTGTGTCACACCGACCGAATTTCCGAAAAATTGTGGTGTTGATGATTCCTGGGTTGGAGGAGGCTATGTTCAAAGAGGCAGTGAACTTCGAAAAGTACAAATCAGTTGCGGCTACCGAGGGTTCGAGCCCAGACGACTATTACCCGCGACCTCTCGACGCCGAAAAGCTCCCCGTTGCGCTCCAAAAGTTCGCGAAAATGTTTCCTCATTTGTGGCCCGTCAAGGCTCCCGGGGACGACAAGTATATGAAACTTCATTCGCCGATGGGAACGTTCTTGACGGCTCCTATGCCGAAGACCAAAGATGACAGGAAGGGACCGAAGCCGGCCAAAGAGCCGAATGGGTGGAAGAACGAGCGAACCCGCATCACGGAATTTCTGGCGTCTCTCGACGAGCTGGAGGCTGCCGGTCACCTCATTCACCCGGTGCTGATCGAGAACGAAGAGAGACGCGCTGCGTTCAAGGCTCCTGAAGGATGGGTGGTCTCCAAGGTCGACAAGCTGGAAGACGGTTCCGTCCCAGAAGCCGAGATCGAGCAAGGCAGTGTCACCGCTGGCCGGGAGTGCCTGGCGTTGGATTGCGAGATGTGCATGACAGGCGAGAACGAGTACTCCCTCACTCGCATTAGTGTCCTCTCCTGGTCTGGCGAGCTGATAATGGATGAACTCGTGAAGCCCGAGAAGCCCATTGTCGATTACGTCACCCGCTTTTCTGGTATTACAAGAGAGATGTTGGAGCCGGTTACGACCACTCTGCAAGACATCCAAAAGAAGCTACTCGACCTCATCACCCCTCGGACCATTCTTATCGGCCACTCTCTTGAGTCTGATCTCAAGGCTCTTCGCTTGTCGCACCCTTTCATCGTCGATACATCGCTGATCTACCCTCATCCGCGCGGACCCCCCCTCAAGTCGTCACTCAAGTGGCTGACCCAGAAGTACATCAACCGGGAGATCCAAAAGGGCGGCGCCGACGGTCACAACCCAATTGAAGATGCTCGGGCCTGTCTCGATCTTGTCCGACAGAAGTGCGAAAAAGGAAAGATGTGGGGTTCATCAGACTCCCAAGGCGAGAACCTTTTCCGACGGTTGGCGAGGGCCGGGAAGTCGTACAAGGCACAGGGCGGCGAGGTGGGTGGCGAAGCCACAGGAAAGACAAGCGCAGCAGTAGATTGGGGTGACCCATCGAAGGGACCCGGTGCTGGAGCTACGCACCAAATCGGTTGCAAAACTGACGCAGATGTTGTTCAAGGAGTCATTCGCGCGGTAAAGGGCGATCCTGATGGTTTGGAGATACCCGGAGGCGGTGTGGACTTCGTGTGGGCTCGCATGCGAGAGCTCGAAGCGCTTCAAGGATGGTGGAACAGGAACCGCGTTGACAACGCCAGCAGCGACGGCGGACCGCCCGAAGTTGATCCCACTGAGCTTGATGCGCAGCTTGGCAGTTCCCCTCTTGAGCGGTGTCTCGCCCGTCTCTCTCAGCGTCTGGAGGCCATTCACGACAGCCTCCCGCCTTGCACAGCATTCATCGTGTACTCTGGATCTGGTGATCCACGCGAGATGAGCAAGTTGCAGGCGATGCAAGCGCAGTGGAAGCGCGAGTACAACACCCCTGGAATGAAATGGGATCAATTGTCGGTCAAGTGGACGGATACAGAGGACCAGGCTCTTCGCCGCGCAGTTAAGAAGGCAAGACAAAGTGTTGGCTTTATTGGGGTGAAATAATCACCCCCGCATGCCGAAGATTAGCAAGACGGATCGAGCAGAAGCAGCCCCGTGTACAGAGTTGGCGACATACCACGTATAGACGATGCGGCATGAAACTTTCACCTTGAACATCGAAGAAGAGGATATTTCACCGAAGGCAGTTCATGCTTGTACACAACTGGATGATACCCTCGGGCTTGGTAGAGGTCCTATGTCCATTATTTTTAGGGCATGAATCATGGAATGGCCTTCAGTGAGAAAGACAAATCACAGTTCTCACATTCTGGAGTAGTGTGTTGATGTGTTCATGAGATGCTGCAAGGGCTTGCTCAGCCCTTCGTCTCAGCTAGTAGAACCCCTATGCCGCGGTGCTTCGTTTCGTGGCTATGATTGTTTCTCTGTTGACCCATGCCACACAGCTCACATGCTGCTGCATCAGATTCTGGTTCAACGGGCCACGGCCAGGGGTCCGCAACTTACCCGCTTCTTCCTGGCTTTTGATTGGCTACCCCACCGCCGGCTGCGGAGAGAGTGTGAATTTGCCGCCAGCAGGGCCCGAGCCCCACGCCGGCCTGCCTCGGCATGTTCTCGGAGACTCAACTCCCCAATTACAAACCAGTCCCGCATGGTTTCCCCAAGCGACACCGCGCCATCACCCCCGACCACTCCCACCGACGAACTTGCTACCCGATACGCCTGCGGTTGACGCTATTCGCTTGCGCTTCTCGACGATCCTACTTCTTTCTCATCGCCAGCTTTCAAAGCGTTCTCCAACGCCCACGACACCGCCAACATGTCATTCCTCGGTGGCGCAGAGTGTTCGACCTCGGGCAACCCCCTCAGCCAGTTCCAGAAACACGTCCAAGATGACAAGACCCTCCAAAGAGACCGTCTGGCGCAAAGAGGGCCGAATGCGCTTGCCGGAGGCTTCAGGAGTGCTGGTGCGAGCACCCCTCAGGATGAGGTAGGCAATACCCCGCAGTAGCAAACACACGCTTCGGAGTCGGTCCATGAGCTCATCGACGGTGCAGATGATGAACGGTTTCCTGAACAACACCCCCGGCCTCCAACAAGACATGCCCATGCAAAACGGCGCCGTCCGGATAGATCCCGCGCAGGGCGTCCACCTCCGTGCGAGCTCGGCATCACCGACCTGGGCGAACGATTTCCAGAACCAAGCTGCGATGGAGTCGGCCTTCAACGTCCCGCCCGGCACACAGTTCAGCCCCGAAGAGTTCGCGCGCTTCCGACAGATGAACCAGCAGCCGTCGTCGGCCAGAGCGAGCCCGATGCCCAGCCAGATGACACAGCAACAACCGAGGATGGGAATGGGGATGATGAACATGGGCATGGGATACAACAGCATGATGGGTCAGCCCATGTTCCAGCCCATGTACCAGCAGCCCATGCAGCAGCCGCAGCAAGACGTCAAGGGGAAGGGGAAGCTCGTCGAGCTCGACGATAACAAGTGGGAAGAGCAGTTTGCGCAGATGGAGCTGCAAGAAAAGGAGGAAGCGGAGGCCAAGGCCGCCGAGCCCGAGTTGGAAGAGATGGACAAGGCCATGCAATCGGAAACAGGCTACGGAGACTTCGAGTCAATATGGAAGGGAATCGAGGCCGAAACAGCAGCGGCCAGGGGTATGGTTGACGACTCGACGTTCGACAAGTTTGACAGCGAGGACTGGGCTCCGGACTTCAGCAACGTGAACAGTGACTGGGGAAGGCTAGGCGATCCCGTGGTAGAGAACTACCTCTTCGAGGAGGACAACTTCTTCAGCGAGGAGAAGAACGCTTTTGACGAGGGTGTCCGCATCATGCGTGAGGGTGGAAACCTCTCTCTTGCGGCCCTCGCGTTTGAGGCTGCTGTACAGCAGAATCCCGAGCACACGGAGGCCTGGGTGTACCTCGGCTCGGCGCAAGCACAAAACGAGAAGGAGACTGCCGCGATCCGTGCCCTTGAGCAAGCTCTCAAGCTGGACCCCAACAACCTCGCGGCTCTCATGGGCCTGGCCGTCTCATACACGAACGAAGGCTACGACAGCACTGCCTACCGGACGCTCGAGAGGTGGCTGTCGGTAAAATACCCCCAGATCATTGCCCCTACGGACCTGCACCCGATGGCCGAGATGGGCTTCACCGACCGCCAGCAGCTGCACGACAAGGTCACCGGCCAGTTCATCAAGGCCGCGCAGCTCAGCCCGGACGGCGAGCACATGGACCCGGACGTCCAGGTCGGACTGGGCGTCCTCTTCTACGGCGCCGAGGAGTACGACAAGGCCGTGGACTGCTTCACCGCGGCGCTCCACTCGTCCGAGCTCGGTACCTCGAACCAGCAGGAGCAGCTCCACCTGCTCTGGAACCGCCTGGGCGCTACGCTCGCCAACTCGGGCCGGTCCGAGGAGGCCATCGCGGCGTACGAGAAGGCGCTGAGCATCCACCCCAACTTCGTCCGCGCCCGGTACAACCTGGGCGTCAGCTGCATCAACATCGGCTGCCACGCCGAGGCCGCGTCGCACTTCCTCGCGGCGCTGAACATGCACAAGGCCATCGAGAAGAGCGGGCGCAACATGGCGTACGAGATCCTGGGAGGGGGCGACGGCGCCCGCGGCGGCACCAACACGGCGCAGCTCGACGAGCAGATCGACCGCATGACGGCGCAGAACCGCAGCACGACGCTGTACGACACGCTGAGGAGGGTGTTCACGCAGATGGGCCGCCGGGACCTGGCGGAGAAGACCGTCGCCGGGGTGGATCCCGAGATCTTCAGGGGCGAGTTCGATTTTTGAAGTCTGCGGTGATTGGTTTCTTGAGGTTGTACAGTAGGAAGACCCTGGCCTGCCAGTCTACAGATGGGGGCCGGGATTAGCGAGGAAGATACGTATTTACGAGCCACAATGTCTTGAGATTTGTGTCAGATTAGGCGCGGCTCTTTGAAAGCTTACGGGTCAGACGGCTCACTCTCCAACATGGACTTTTCCACATGCTAATTTATATGTTTTGATCAAGTCCTGTTCCAAGTGTACTTACTAATTAGCTATCTGGCCTGGCCACGCAGAACAGAGCTGTCGTATCCCTCGTAGTCAAGTCTCTTCTGCTTCTAATAGGATGCGTTTATAGAAGCAGAAATTCTTCTGGGTCCTTCCTTCATCGACATCTCTTCTTGAATTACTAAGCACTGTTGGGTTCTCACTGAAACGTTCGTTTAGTAGTGGTCGCAATGGTGTCACGAGGAAGCGCTCCCATGAACAGACAGGCATGTCTTCGCAGATTAACGGCCGGGAGAGAGTTGGGTCTTGACCATTTATGCTTTCATCACTAAGGAGTCTGATATGGAACAAAAAGAATATTGTATATATGTAGGGTCTATATAACCCATCTATGACATGCAAACAAACCCAAAAACGCCAGTGCTATGCCACATTTGCCCATCCGTATCCCGATCATATTATCGTTCCGAGATCCCCCCCCCCCCGTGAGAGTAGGAACTACCCAATCTCTTTAAGCGGATCCGTTGGCAACGCCGTTGGCGCCGTGGGCCTTGCGGTACTCCTCGCTGAACTCGTAGGTGTTGTAGCCCTCGTTGCTCTTCTTGACGTAGAAGGTGGAGCGGTCGTAGGGGGTGAAGGGGATGTTGTTCCTGACGCGGAAGACGAGGTCCGGGTTGGCGATGAAGGGGCGGCCGAAGGCGACGGCGACGTCCCACTTCTTGTAGCGCTCGTCGACGGCCCAGCGGGCGCTGTCGGCGAGGTAGCCGCCGGCGACGACGACGGGGGAGGTGTTGTCCCACTCCTCGAGGATGAAGTCGAGGGTCTGGGGGCGGTCGGCGAAGGGCTGGACGTCGTCGGTGGGCTGGCGGGGCACGATGCCCAGGTTAACGGGGTTGCCGACGGCCTCGACGAGGGAGAGGTAGGCGAGGTTGTAGCCGGCCTTCTTGAGCTCGCGGATGATGTAGGATGTCTGCTCCCAGGTGTCGGAGGAGTAGGACTCCTGGAAGGTGGCGAAGGGGCTCAGTCGCAGGGCGACGCGCTCGGCGCCGACCTCCTCGACGACGGCCTTGACGACCTCGAGCAGGAAGCGGGCGCGGTTCTCGACGGAGCCGCCCCACTTGTCGGTGCGCTTGTTGGCCGAGTCGCGGGTGAACTGGTCGACGAGGTAGCCGTGGGCGCCGTGGATCTCGACGCCGTCGCCGCCGGCGTCGACGACCTTCCTGGCGGTCACGCGCCAGTGGTTGATCTTCTCCCAGATCTCCTCCTCGGTTAGGGGCTCAGGCGGGCAGGGGCGGCCGGACATCTGGAGGTCGCTGGAGGAGCAGTACTTGTAGCCGCGACCCTTGACGAAGCTGGGGTCGGCGGCACGGCCGAGGGACCACAGCTGCTGGAACATGAAGCTGCCCTTGGCGTGGACGGCGTCGTAGACCTGCTTCCAGGCGGCGCACTCGGCCTCGGTGGAGAAGCCGGGAAGGTTGAGGTCGCCAATGTCGTCGCGAGAGATGGCGGTGGCCTCGCTGATGATCAGGGTGCCCGGCTCAGAAGCGCGGTCGGCGTAGTACTGGGAGACCATGGGGAGAATGGGAGCGCCGTCGTCGTCGGCGCGGTAGCGGGTGAGAGGGGCCATGACCACTCGGTGAGAGAGGTTCATGTTGCCCATCTTGATGGGCTGGAAGAGCTTGGTGTTCTCGGCGGACATTGTGTGAAGTTGAGGTGAACTGGCTTAGAACGGGGTATAGGGTATGATTAAGAAGATCGAGGAGAATGAGTTGTAGGAGAGATGGAGTTGTAGATGTCTTTGTCTCTTCTTGTAAATTCTTCTTCACTTGTAGCGGACGGCTCGAGGGTATTTATATAACTTGTCAACCTCGTGTAAGTTGGTACTGGTAGCCCACCAAGGCATTGCCGTGGAATCATCTGGAGAGTCCCACTGAGAAAACAGATCCTCGGCTTGTCCCCACTACCAGATCTGCCCGCATGAGATTCGTTCCATTCCACGAAGAAGTTTTCGTTCCCTGGCAGGCTTAGAAATGGAGGGGTCTGCGTCTGCCGAGTGGGACGGGGGACACGGCGACAACTCGGGAGAGCGGGTCCAACACCCAACTGTGAGCTTCACAGACCACGCCCTTCGAGCGGTGAACCCCGAATCAGTTACATGGTCCACGATCTACGGCTTCCAGCCTGCGCGTCCGAGGGTGTCTCTTCGAAGCGCCGACCGCGGGTTCCCTGGCTACAAAGCGTTGTCGAACCAAGGCTAGTTTCATGAGACGATCAGAAATTTGAGGCTCCGCAAATGGGACGCGTTGGCCAGTTGCTGGAGACCGGTTCAGTGGGAAATGTCTGTGAAACAGCGAATCACCATTCAAGATGGAGCTCGAGCCACGTTGCCATCGAGACTGCTTAGAAATCCGATAGTACGATGCCAAAGAGACTGCGAGGCAACGTGATGGGGCCGAGGTGGGGGGGGGGGGAGAGAGAACCATTCTGCAGTGTAAGTCTACTGTGGTAGGTAGAGCAAAGGACGGGAATGACGTCGGAGACGACAAGGAACCAGGGTTCTAGGACCAAAAACAGCGATTGCGGGAGGATTCTTCTGTAGGGCGCTGCCAAAGGAGATCGAACAACCTTAAACTCGGAGGAAAGTTCTGACGTGCTGAGAAATGCCACGAGGGATGCAACGGCCCGGTATTGCGAGGACCCACAGTTCAGATAAGTTCCATTTCATGCCGCTGCGATTGTCGGGATTGCGCCGGGAACAACACCAAATGTCAGACCCCGAAGCTGCAATTCGAGCCTTAACGTACCGGGACTATCCAGTTCTACCTGTTTGTGCGGTGGTTTGTTGTTACCACGATACCACGAGTGGGGTTGAGGATTCAGAGATTTTAATGCCGAGTTGGAATCAGATGATTGCCGCTGGCAGGGGACAAGATCGGGAAGGGTACCTCCCTTAGACCTGAGTTTTGATTCGTAATAAGAGCCAAGGCCAGGGCCATGGACAATTCTTTTCTTTCCCCTCTTCTTTTCGTCCCTTCTGGATTCTTCACCGCCGCTGGGCCGTACCTGCTTCCATTACACATCTTCTTCGGCGTTAGAAGCTGATGTGGCGTTCTTTATCTCCTAAACATTAGACGGAAGCTGTCAGCCACGTGCGCCACCCCCGGCCCGCTCTGCTGCAGATGCCACCTTCCTCCCGTTCCAATCGAGTATGGATTCCTCGGGCGATTACTCCTGACTCCTGAGCAGGGGTGTTCGTCCCGAGGTGAAGTGTCTGTCTGATGTAACGGTAACCTTCCAGCTGGCGCTTCCCCGACCTGACCTTTGCACTCCCGTGACCACCTCGTGATGGCCTCATTGCGCGTCTAAAATTATTCACATTCCTCGTCGCGAAAGGTCGCGGTGAGTAGTAAGTACATCTCACAGGTGCTTTACTTTGGCATTGCAGCCGACTTTTCCCTTTTTAGGAGTTGTAAATACCTTCAATCCCGAGGCGAACCAAACCCAGCCCAATGAAGGGCCGCCGATCCCAACAAACCGCGCACTTTTAGCTTCCTTTTTCGTTCATTGGAGTCCTCTTTTTATCCCCAGCAGGACTACTACACTAATGCCATGCTCCTCCCAACCCGCCGTCTGAGGCGGGCCTACCTCCGCCCCCTCATCCAGATCACCCTCGCCCTCCTCATCCTGGACGCCTACCTGATCGTCCGCAACAGGCCTGCCACCGCCTACCCGAAGCGCGTCTCCCTCCGCCACCCCGGCAACGAGACCTTCTTCATCGCCAGCATACACCGCAACAATGGGCCCCTCCTCGGCGGGCCCTGGACCGAGAACATGCTGTGGCTCATCGACTACCTCGGCCGGGACCGCGTCTACTTCTCCGCCGTCGAGTCGGGCTCTCAGGACGACACCAAGGCCAAGCTCTCCGCCCTGAAGGAGCAGCTCGACGCCCGCGGCGTCCCCAACACCGTCGTCCTCGGCAAGACGGTCCAGGAGCAGCTCGAGGAGATCCATGACCGCCCGCCCGCCAACGCGGACGCCGCCCCTCCGCCGGGCTGGGTCTGGAACGCGAAGGAGCAGCACTTCGACATGCGCCGCATCTCCTACCTCGCCCGCGAGCGCAACCTGGCCATGAAGCCGCTGGAGGATCTGGCTTCGCAGCAGCAGCAGGAAGGCAGCCCTCCTCCCCGCAAGTTCGACAAGGTCCTCTGGTTCAACGACGTCGTCTTCGAGCCGCTCGAGGTCTCCATGCTGCTGGACACCCGCGGCGGCGACTTTGCCGCCGCCTGCTCCATGGACTTCACCCTGTGGCCGTACTACTACGACACCTTCGCCCTGCGCGACGACCGCGGCCTCAAGACGGCGTCGTGGTACTGGCCGTGGTTCCACAGCTCCCGCGCCCGGGCGTCCGCGGCGGCGATGCAGCCCGTCGAGGTGCGGAGCTGCTGGAACGGCATCGTCGCCTTCGACGCCGCGCCGTTCTACGACAACGGGGACCGCCCGCCGCTGCGCTTCCGCGCCGTCGACGACAGCCTCGCGGCGCTGCACCTCGAGGGGTCGGAGTGCTGCCTCATCCACGCCGATAACCAGCTCAGTCGGAAAAAGGGGGTCTGGCTGAACCCCAACGTCCGGGTGGGCTACAACGAGCCCGTGTTCGAGCAGGTCAGGATGGACGTGTTTCCGACGCCCAAGGTGGCGTTCGTGGGCGTCTGGGCCAACAGGTACCTGAGGGTGCGGAACAGCATCCAGTTGACGCTGGAGAGGTGGATGATTGAGAGGAGGGTGAGGCGATGGGTCGACGAGACGCCTGCGAACGGGCCCCCACGGAGCGAGCCGGGCGAGATGTGTCTCATTAATGAGATGCAGATAATGTGGATGAACGGCTGGAAGCATATATAACAAGCATCAGGGCGTCGCGGGTCGCGCATACATAGGTACACTCATAGTCAAAAAATCGTAATTGGATATGGATAGTAATAGACTGATCTATAATGATGTCGTGAAGACGTGGAAAAAACGAACGGGAAACAAACATGCCCCCGGATAATGCGCGCGGACGTCCGTTCATCCTGTCTTTGCCGCAAACAGACCCAACACTCCCGCGAAAAAAAAGCCCACTGAACGCCGACCCTTCTTTGATGTTACACGCCGCGAAACCGAAAAACGAATGATGCAGTTTCCAAAAGCCTCCCATCTTTCCGCCGTGGTATATCGCAATGAAACCTGCTTCCAGCCCCGTCTATTTGTTATGCCAGATGAAATTCCTCAGCGAGTCCCACTCGCTGCTCTGCACGTAGATGTAGTTCATGCTGCTCCGCAGGCTGGGCTGCAGGTCCTGCGGGTGCCAGCGGAAGAGCCACATGACCATGGCCCAGCTGGTGCTGGCGAAGACGGGCCAGGCGTAGTAGCTGATCTTGTTTGAGAGGTCCTCGCGGCTGACCAGGGGCAGGCCCTTGCCGGGGGCGACGGCGAGGCGGGCGAGGCCGAGCACGACGCGGGCGAAGACGTAGATGACGATCTGCTGGTTCACGCTGGAGATCTTGCCGCTGCGCGCGGAGCGGCCGCCGAAGACGACGTAGCCGCCCAGCAGGCCCGCGAAGAAGGAGTCGTAGGGGCCCTCCTTGCCCGGGCTCGGGCCGTAGTGCTTGAGGACGTACATTGTGAACTTGTAGATCGTCGCGAACTTTGCTAGGTTGCGGGCGTGGGTTCGGGTCGCGCGGAAGACGAGGCCGGCTTTTTGGCGGAATCTGATTGGAAACATGTGTCAATTGGCGGTCTTCGGGAGGTGGTGGGGGAGGGGTGGGGGGTTTGGACGTACGTTCCCGAGCGGAAGAGGAAGATCATTCTGTTCAAAATCGAGAGGTTAGCGAAGCCGTCGTACAACGCTGGATGGGGAAGATGGTCCGAAACGTACACAAGCGCATGGGGAAAGCGGACTTTCGTGCCGTAGACGGCGCCGTTGCGAGCGCCTTTGACGACGGCGAGGATGTCATGGTACTTGGGGTCGAGGATGACGCGCTCGATGGCGGCCTGGGTCGGGTGTCAGCTTCACAAGACTATCATTACAACACGAGCGCTCCAGTTTCCGCTCGGGCTGCGGTCGCCTGCGCACCTTGAGGCCATCGAGGGCGGCGAGCGACATGTTGGCGACAGCGACGGCGACGGGGTGTGCCTGGCTAGCCTCGGCAATTGCGGGTCGGTGGTTCAAAGGAGACGACGATTTGCGATGCCGACCGATCGCTCTTGGATTGACAAACGCACACTTGCTCTCAGCGCATGGGTCGTAAGCCAAAAGAAGAGTATTACTGAAAAAGAACGACGGCAATACGATGTAATCGCAGGTAGAGGAAAGGGGGTTGTGAAAGTCCGGGAGTGGTGGTTGACGACGTGGTGGTTGATTACTACGGCAAAAAAAGAGGTGACGGGCCCTACGGTACCTCGGATGTCCATGGCGTCGGCTTTGGCGAGTCACGTTGCGGCACGACACGCTGGAGCTGGAAACCACAGGCTACAGCGTGTCTCCCAGCCCCCGGTTCCCCCACATGCACCCTATGACGCGCGGTCGGGACGGCGCTAATCCCTCCCCAGGGGATGCCCGTCCGGGGAAAAGGCTTGGGTGCTGGGCATTTTTGGCATGTGATGGGGGAGATGCGAATTGTGACAGGACCGAGGGGGAGGAAGGAGATGCACCTTGTACGTTGTACCTCTAGACGCCGCTTGCAGACAGGCGACTTTGGCAAGCTCTAGACGGTGTCGTCGTACGCTAGACGTCTATCTGCTCACCGCTTTGCTCCTGGCGTTTTGCAAGCGACTTGTAATGCGTCCTAGAGACATGCAGACGTGTTCACAGGAAAGCCCGCTGAACCAGTGTCTCGGGGTCTCCCACGTGGTGTCGAATTCCATGTGAATCCGACTCTCCTCTTGGCGCTGCAGATGCCTTACATGAGCATGCCGAAAACGGGCGACCTACAATCCACACACAGTGCACATGCCTCATATTGACCTCATTTTTCTAATTCATGTTACGTCTCAATCGAAATACGACAGAGTTGAATAATCACTTTGCTTTTTATAGTATAATTGTCCAAAAGCCTCTCCCTAGTTCATCGATGTTACAATGCTTTTTGAGAGATTGTCCTCGGAAGAGTGGAATGTCACAAACTAATCGTAATCGCTACACCTCACTTCTTGGGCTCGCACACTGCGATAAATGGCGAATTTACCCCTGCGCAAGGTCGTCATGTTAGCGTAGCTTCGCGGGCCTCACAACATCGACCAAACTCACCACTGAAAAACAGCCTTCCCGTTTTCGCATCATGGACCACCGTCGTGGAGCCCGGGAGGACCTCCGCCTCGCCGTCCTCGATGACCTTCTCCCACTCGTAGGGCTCATCGCCCACTCTGCGGCGGATGCGAATGACAGCGCTCTTGACCCTCGCGTTCAGAGGGTCTTTGGATGCCTGCAGAATCTCGATACCGCGCGGGAACACCGCGGCCCAGATGTCGCCGTTGGCGTCCACGGACAAGTTGTCGATGGCATAGGGGATGGAAACATTGGCGACCTTGGAAAGCTCGCCGGTTCCCTGGCGGGTGCGATACACCTGGATTGCGCCAGTCATGGAGCTCGGGACGTAGAGCAAACCATCGTGGCCCTGAACAAGACCATTGGGCATCCTGTGGAATGTAGAAACGCGTCTACATTGCGTGCCCGAGCAGTAAGACACGTCGCCGCTGCCCATCAACGGGCCGAGGAAAAATTTCTACGAGGCGTCAGCGGAATCGCTTTTAGCATGCTGAATGGTAGTCACGGTTTCCTACCAGGCCGGTCTTCGCATCCCCGTGGTCGTTGGTGAAGTAAAAAGAATCGCTAGACGTGTGGACGATTCTGTTGGGAGTCGAGATGTTGGCATTGGCCCAGGTCCGCACATGCTCCATTTCCGTAGCAGCAGGTCCAGTTCTGAACAGCTCAATCGTGGAGTTGGCACCGCCACTGGCCTTTTCCAGCAATTTACCCGTAGCTGGGTCGATCGGCGGCCGGTTGTTAACCAAGAGAAGCTCTACAGTTCCATCTTTGGCGTCGCTGCCTGCGAAGCCAACGAGCTGCAACAGCCCGTCGCCGGCAGTACCGGAGAAGCCGGGAGTCTTGAGCGCACGGAGCTCGAATCCGTCCCCCTTGGGAGCGTCAATGTCGACGGCGACGACGGCATCGCGAGTCGAGCGGCCTGAAATATTGAAATGATAGGCACTAGAAGTGGCGGTCAGTTCGGTGCCTATTCGTCTTCGGGCGCTGGGCCGGTGCGGGAACCCGGAGTAGCGCCCGGGTCGGGGTAACGTACTTGGGCATCCATCTTTGGCGGGCGAGAGGATCGGAACAGGCCAGAAACAGCTGGCGCGTCGACTCGGACAGCCACATATCCTCGCATGCCTGCAGCTGGGGACTTTCGATGCGGCGACACGAATAGGGGAAGTCGGATAGTGGTTGGAACGTCTTGCCGAGACCAAGACCCAGGCTCACAGGCTCTTTCAGCACCATCTGCAAGGCCACGGCCAGCAGGACGGCGGCCAGGACGCTGGTCTGTAACACGAAGCCGGCCATGATTTGGGTTGAATACTTGGACGAGTCTGCAGAGATGATTTATGCGAGTTCGAGGGCCTGCGCAGCTTACATGACTCCGCTCGGAGGGTGGGATGGACAGGGTCCTGGCATGGAACCAATCCTTCGGGAAGAATCGCAACGTGCGTGTCTGGCGTGACCCACAGACAGCTCGACAGCTCCATCTGACGGGATAAGCTTCGAGCCGAAGGCATGGTAAACTTGTCATGGACTATCCGCTGCCATTGATTGGTGTGGATGGGAGGATACGACGGGGAAACGCCAAGAAGTGGATGATGAAGAGAAAACAACGTCGTTGGTGTTTCCTAGATTTCAAGGACACTGGAAGCTGACCTGGAAGCTTGCAGCGCATCAGCACAAGGGGGAGAGAGGTCCCCACAATGGTTCCATTTTAGTGGGGCGGTACCTGGTGTATCGAGGTGATCCACTCCGGGTGAGAGCTCCCACGGTGCCATGGAGCGTCCCCCGCCGTTCGGAACGTCGCCTCATCTCAACCCTGACCTCCGGAGCAGGTCAACAGTCTTGGCTGCCGTTTCCATGCGGCTGTGAGTCGACTTCCGGCGTCGTTTCGATCATATTCTCAACGATGGAAATGCCACGTTTTACGTCACCAAGCAAGCCGTCGCTCCTTATCTCTTCTCTCCAGACGACGATGTTGCAGCCTAGCAAACAGGTCGGGGCTGCAGGTGGGTGGTGGTCAGCTGCCCATCACTGGGTGCCATTCGAGCATTCTATTGCCCCGAGTGAGGCTGAAATATTGGCCCCCTTTCCAGACCTGGAAGCTGCATCGTCCAAGGCAACCGGGCGGTTCCAAGGCCCCTGTAGGCTGGCTAACGTTCGCGAGCGCTTATCCGTACAGTCTGGTCCTACTTATTGCCAAGATCGCCAGCAATGATCCCGGGATGGACTGTCCTACGCCATTGATGAATAGCTAATAACAACATCAAGCGATGGTTTTGAAATCGTCCCCTGCGTTCCTACTGATCCTTGCGACTCTCGTCACGGCGCAGGGCAGTCTTCACAATGTTATCAAGAAATCCGACGTGTTTTGGCAGTTGGCCGATCTGGACAAACGCTCACCCAACGAAACGGGAAATGTCTTCTTAGGCGGACAGAACTTCACCTGGTGCTGCCTGAAAGCCGTCGATAACGCCCTCAGACTACTGGACAACGGCACCTTGGTGATCAACAACAATGCTCTCAGCAACATCAGCATCTCGACCGTTCATGAGCTCCAGAGCGCCGCCCAGCGGAATCAGTTCCCCTGTACTGCAAAGTACAATGCTGTGAGTTTTTAGGACAAACTTCTCTCCCACGGGAGCAGGTACTGACGCAGTTCAGGACCCTAGAGGTGCTCCCGAGGTATTGATCCAGTACGAGTGGTTCGCCCAAACTTGTCCAGGCTGGTCCATGAGCAACAAGTCCAATTTGAACGCCTGGCTTCATTCCCTTTCCGGCTTCCTGTTGCCTGCTGTGATCTTCTGCTTGTCTGTACCGAGAAGAAGAAAGCTTCACATCTTTCGGTCAGTAATCGCATCCGGGTGCCTCGAAAGCTACTCCTGACTCCCTACAGGTCATTCTTCGTTGCGGACCTCGCTGGCATTAAAAGCTACCTGCCAGCACTTTTAGGCGCTGTCGGTGCAGGGCTAATCGTCACAATAGACACCATCATATGGTTGTCGATATGTTTTGCCATCGCCGGCCCCATGATTTTGAGCGGACTGTACGAGGCCATGTTGGATAGTCGCGTCTTGGAGTTCCTTCGAGAGAAGATTCACAACAAACGGCTGACCCTCGACATGCGCTGCCGCTGCCTAATGCTTATTCTCATAGGGAATCTCGACCTCGAACTGGACTCAGAGACCCGAATGAGGCGAGTACTAATATCTGCAGGCAATGTCGAATCGAGCCCGCGGCAGGGCCCAACCGCCCAATCCGGTCGGTCCTCGCCGCAAACTCTCCCGGAACTGCAGCTGGGCTCGCCAAGAGGAGCGAACGGCAGCTCGCTAGCTCTTCCAGACTATCCTACCCACGTCCAAAGACGAAACCACGACGTCGTTCCCGCGACACGATCCTCACTGAACCGAAACCCCTCACCCACGGGCGCGAACTCGTCCTCCATCGACCAGGGACTGCTCCACGCTCACAGCATCCAGCAGCCCCCGGTCTACCGGCCCGTCTCCAACAGCGGATCTTCGGCGCAATCCCTTACTCGCCGCCCAACGGCTCAGATGGCAGCTTCTCCGTGGCGGCACATGGAGGTTCTGTTATACGACCTTCGGCTTTACGACGACGATGATGTCTCTAGGAGCGAGTCTCCCCGTCAATGGCCGAGGCATATCTGCTCGGATGGGATGGACTGCCACGCACATGAACACAATCAACCACCGCTGCCTCGGACGGTTGAGACTGAGAGCTCCGTCGCCAAGGCCAAGACCCGGCTGCGGACTATGCTACACTGCCAATACTCTTTCGGGTCCATCGTTGGCGCGCCCGTCATGTTTGTCACTTGACTGTTGGTCAAGACCATGCGAGATACTGACGGCTACAGCTTTTTTCTTGGGGGCTTCATTTTTGCATTCCTCACGAGCCTTGATGATCTTGGGGATGAAGATATTGCGTACGTCGTACCTATTGCCGTGAAAACTTTGGCACACCTGGCTCAGTTCCAAATAGGGAATCGATTGCATTTGGCTCCTGGTACATGGCAAGTATACCAGCCAGCACACAGTCAGCATCCCAGCTGACCTTTCCAGATCATCCCTCACATCGCCATCATCTCCGGGCTCCTCCTCGCCGGCAACAATCCCAACATCCTCGAAGGCGTCTTCGCAACCGAGCGTGACTCAGCCGTCCCTGAAGATCCCTGAAGACCCCTCCTACGTCCTTGGCTTCCTGCGCTTCGACTTGGTCTACCCGAGCTGCTACAAGGTCGCCTGGCAGTGGCTGCGCGGCCACACGAAGAAGCAGTGGATCGACCAGCTCCTCTCCGTCTACGCCCCGCGCGCCGACGTCGACTTCCCTGGGAACATCGACCTCGACGACGACATGGAGGACCTCCGCTCCAAGACCACACTCTCGTCTCTCGACTGGTTCCTCCTCCTGTCGCTGACGCTGCTCCTTCTCGGCCTGCCCTTCTCCCTGGCATTCTTCATGACAGCCTTCTTCACCCCACAGATCGGCCTCTCATGCCGCTCGCTGACGTTTCTGGTCTACTTCACCCTGCAGCTCGCGCAGCTGTGCCTGTGGCTATGGGCCTATGCCGGACCGCCCCCGCGGGCCGAAGCCGAAGGCGTTCGGCAGCGGGGGTTTCGCCTGCTCGACTTCTTTCGAAAGGACGGCTGGCTCGATCGCACGGGGTTCTACGACCCGTCAACGGCGCCGTGGCATACTGGGAACGTCAAGCACAACAGCGTCGCATCTTGCTTCCGCCACCTGGCAAGTCCCAGGTCCTGGACGCCGAGGACGTTCTGGTGCCTCCTGTACTACTCCCTGCAGACCGTCTTCGGGCTCGGCGCGGTGTTCGCGAGCCTCGGTGGCACGTTGATGCAGATCATGGGCGTCTACCGCACCAACATGTGCTACACCAACGCGCAGTACTGGCGGAAGCCCTACTCCGAGAGGCCCCCGGTCGTCCTGTCGGTCAACAGCCGGGAGATGATCCAGTCTGCTATTGGTGCGTTTCTTCTCTGGGTCCTTGGGAGAACTACGTCTTGCTGACAACATGCGCTTCGCGTGCGCCAGATTACTGGGAGCCGGCGGCGATCACTGCCATCGTGTTCATGGCCGTCGTGAGCTTCGTGGGCTGGTGGTATCAGCGCCGGATGCGAGACGTGTTTGGACAGCGTGGGCTACCAGGTCCGGGTCACGATGCGACAAGGTTGTTGCTGACGAGATGCGCAGTGGTCAAGAAGATTGACGAGCCAAAATTCGACCGGCAGGATGCGAAGGACAGACGCCCTCTCGCGTCCCGCGCAGTAACACGGAAAGGCGATGCCGTTATTGGAGGTTGACGGAGATTTGCAAACATCACCACTGAGATGACTCTCGACAAGGTGGGGGTGTCTTTCCCCCATCTAGGTAGGGAGCATCATGGGCGATGGCAATGAACGATCAAAGAGCCTAGTGCAACCTTGGGCCACTCGACGAAGAAGAAAGAGCTAACACATGGCTGTCCTGGGTATGTGAGGGTACACAGCATTCACCGACGACGCTGACCCTCTCTCCCGCCCCGCTAGTTAGATCGTCATCCGGCCCCGGAACGCCACAAGCAAGCAAGCTCAAATCCATCAGAACAACGGCCGGTTGGCCCAATGGCAAGGCGTCTGACTACGAATCAGGAGATTCTGGGTTCGACCCCCAGGCTGGTCAATGAGTTCCAATTTTTGCCCTTGAAAATTCTTTTTTCTTGCTGATCCCAGCATATTAATAATGTGTGTGTGTGTACGGGTATTGTTGGCTTGGTGGTGGATGCGGCGAACATATCCACCAAGGCTCACTTGACTGGCCACTAATATTGTATAGTGAGGATACATCCCAAAAGGAGAAGAGGGAGAAAAAAAAAAACAGGGGGTGGTGGCGAACGGGGACTTGAAAAGAAGGGAACCGGACGCGGCTCCACCGACATGGAACCGGGGCCGAGAGAAGGAAAAGCCGGTCGGGCCCGATGGTTCGCAGTGTCTTTTGGTCACCCGCCCTCCCCCTGCCCCTTTCTTTTGTTACTCTGTTTAGCAAGTACGATTGTTTACAAGAAACTCAGAGGCAAGCATCAAGCCTTCTCTCCTTCTTGCATGACTTTGAGGGTGCTGGTAAAGGGGGGTTTGGATAGAACTAATCCAGAAGCCCCTGCGTTTCTCACGCCAAGGGTGGAAGACAAAAAAGAGACTCAGTGCGCCCTTTCCAACTCAGGAACTGAGCTGACTCGCAACATGAGAGAACAAGAGAGAAACAGGGGGGGACGTTGGAGAGGGGAGGATGGGAGGTTTACTACATGTTCTATTTGCCTGGGGTGAGATGCAGATTAAAACTTGAGGACAACAGCAAAAGCCTCAACAGGAAGCCATCATGATGGTATTGATTGTACTGTAACGCACCATAGTAGTGTCCATATGTGCCTCCGGAAGGGTGCTTTCCCTACACCATTTGCGTATCGAGGAGGCACCTGAACAGCCCTACTCGGAGTCATCAAACTTACTCCTTCATGTAGGGGCGTTGACATGATAGTGACGGAAGACAACAGCAATAGTCATAAAGTTGACAGCAATAGCGACAGTAACGACAATCTCAAACAGTAACGATAGTAATAATACACAGAAACGAATAGTAACAGAGGTGGAGGGGAAACCTCTCTGGGAAGAATTGCCTGACGTCAGATATGAAGTCCAGGGCCGCTGAGTAGGGCGCCTCAAGGGGAGCCCGTTCCAGCCGGCAAAGCAAGCCCGCCTCCGTTGACTTGATGCCTGGCGTCCGGCGTCTCTGCCTCTCGCCACCTCTGACTTATTGCCGACGATAAGGGTAGGAGAAGCAGGACTGACGACGAAAAGGCTTTCAGGAACAACGTCTTCTGACGGCTTTGTCGCCTCCTTGATACTGGTCAGGGATGGCCAACGATCCAGAGATGTACAGAAACACACGGGGATTGTTGCTGCTCGACATGTTCGAGCAGCCGGACGAAGGTGGCAATGCCGCCGCAACAATCAATAACTTTATTACTTCGTACAGGCCGCTGGGCACCGAAGGCCTGGGTTCGGAGGGCTCGAGCAGGTGGCCAAACGCCGGGTGCCGGGGTCGCCTTGCTTGCCAAAAGGAAGGCAAGGCTGCTGGCAAGGCCGCCGCCTTCCACATGGTTACAGCGCAGAGAGGAATATGACAAGAGAGCAAAGAGTGGTATTATAGTCTTTTTTACATGTGTAAACCGTGGCCTTTTCTTTTCCCAACATGATAATGGTACACGCCGACCGGCTTCAGTCATCATTCCCATCCGGGGCAACGGCGAACTGTTTCCCTTTCCCCATCGTAAATTTTACCCCGTGTTTTACCTGGACTACCCTCTCCAAGTGAGCCGCAGCCAGGCTTTGGCATGATGCGCAGTAACCTACAACGGGAGCTGATTCCCTTCCGAAAACTCATACACGAATGGAAACCCATCCATCTTCGAAGAGCAAAACCACACCGCGCATGTTCCCACATACGCTTTGTTTTTTACGCGTTCCAGTCCATCTGGTTCTTCTTCTCCTCGGACCTAGGGTTCGGCTGCGCAAAGTTGACCCTGAGCTCGCGGCCGTGAAGCACCTGGCCCTTGAGCGTCTCCATACCAGCCGTCGCCGCCTCGACGCTCTTGAACTGGGCGTGGGCGAAGCCACGAGGCCAGCCAGTGGTCTTGTCGACGGCGACGCGGACAGCCTCAGTGTCCTTGAGAATGCTGAAGAGCTCATTCAGCTCAGCGTCCGTGGCGTTGAACGAGATGTTACCGATGTAGATGGTGTCGCTCGGCGTGTCGTCGATGGGCTTACGCCTCCTCTCAGGCGTGTCGTTGGACCTCTGCTGGTTCCTGGAGTCTCTCCGCTGGGTGAACTGGCGCTCATCGTTCTCCGGGAAACGGCGGGGTTCGCTCTTGCCCAGCTTGCACACGATGCGGCGGCCGTGCCAGAAGGTGCCGTCGACGTTGTCGGCGGCTTCCTGGGCGGCCTGGGCCTCCTTGAAGAAGACGAAGAAGAATCTGTCGAGATTCAATCAAGGTTAGCCAGCTGCGTCTGCCCCGAAAAATGTAAGCTTGCGGAGGGGAGGAAACATACGACTTTCCGGCGGGCAAGTCAACCTGGGCGATCTCGCCAAACTTTCCAAAGGCATCGGTAATGTCATCGCGAGTCAGGTGGTAAGGGTGGTTCTGGACAAAGACGCAGTGCCATCCCGATCGAAGTTCTCTGGCCTCACTGCTCAGACCGGTGGTAGCCTGCTGCTCCTCCTCCAGCAGAGCGTTGGAGCGGGCGAATGCCCTCGGCGCAGCGACAGAGAAGCATCTCAGAGCGT